>CANXYI011130082.1:0-13546 GCA_948208565.1 Hura crepitans | reverse complement strand
AGCTAAGAATCAAGGAATCTGACATTTTAAAGTTTGCTTTTAGAATTAGGTATAGGTTTTATGAGTTTTTAGTGATGCCATTTGGGCTCACTAATGCCTCAATAGCTTTCATGGATCTTATGAATAGAATCTTTAAGCCACACTTAGACTAGTTTGTCATAGTCTTTAATGATGACATCTTGGTATATTCCATGAATAGAGTAGACGATGAGCAGTATTTAAAGATCATATTGCAAACCCTAAGGGAAAGCAACTTTATGCTAAGTTGAGCAAATGTGAATTATAGCTGAATAAAGTAGCCTTCTTAGGCCATATAATTTTTACAAATGGCATCATGGTTGATCCAAGTAAAGTTATAGCTGTATTGGAATGGAAACCTCCTAGGAATGTGATTGAAATTTAAAGTTTCCTAGGATTGGCTAGCTATTATAGGAGATTTGTAAAGGGTTTTTCCATGATTGTAGCCTCATTAACTAGATTGTTGCAAAATGATGTAAGGTTTGTATGGGATGACAAATACTAGGCAAGCTTTCACAAGTTTAAGATAATGTTAATTGAAGCACCTATCCTTACTCAACCCAAGGAAGGGAGGGATTTTGTCATCTATATTGACACCTCACATAATAGACTTGGATGTGTTTTGATGTAGGAAGGAAAAATGGAAGCTTATACTTTAAGGCAATTGAAACCACATGGATGAAATTATTCGACACATGATTTGGAATTAGATGCCATTTTATTTGTATTAAAAGTCTAGAGACACTACTTATATGGTGAAAAGTGTTACATTTGCACTAACCATAAAAAGCTTGAAATAACTCCCCACATAGAAAAAGTAGAACTTATGGCAATAATATTAGATGGAACTACTAATGGATTATGACTGTTTGATCGATTATCATCCCGACAAAGCTAATGTAGTGGTAGAAGCCTTGAGTCGAAAGTTTATAGTAGTTATAAAAGCTATGAATGCAAGAATGGAGTATATTAAGAATGATGCAATCTTTACTGAACTACAAGTGAAACCTAAACTTCAAGCAATAGACAAAACAAGCACAAGTGTGAGATGACCATCTTAGAAAGATAATTAGTAAAGTCAAAGAGGGGAAGACTATAGAATTTGAGGATAAAGCATATGGATGCCTATACTTCCATAACAAATTGTGTGTACCTAAGGTGGAAGAGGTGAGGACATAGCTCTTGAGGGAAGCATATGATGCTCCATATTCAATGTATATAGGAAGCACGGAGATGTATCATGATATGAAATCTCACTATTAGTGGCCAATAATAAAATGAGATGTGGCAATTTATGTGGCTCAATGTTTGAAATGTTAACAAGTGAAAACTGAGCATCAAGTGCCCTTCGGATTACTACACCTAATAGCAATTTTAGAATAAAAGTGGGAAAAGGTCAACATGGACTTTGTTATGGGATTACCAATGACTAAAAGTAAATGTGATATAGTTTGGATAATCATGAACAAGATGATTAAGATAGCTCACTTTATCCTAGTTAGAATGGAATATTCCTTGGAGAAGTTAGCATAATTGAATATTGATGAGATCATAAGATTGCATAGAGTGCTAGTAGCCATCATTTCTAATCGAGATCCTCAGTTCATTTATAGGTTTTAGAAAAAGTTACAAGAGGCTTTGAGTACTCATTTAACTTTTAGTATGGCTTTCTATCCACAAACGGATGGACAGTTAGAATGGGTTATACAAGTGCTGGAAGATATGCTGTGCAATTGTGCTATTAAGTTTAAAGGAAGTTGGGACCAGTACTTATCTTTGGGTAAATTTGCTCATAATAATAGCCACCAGGCTAGCTTAGGCATGGCTCTCTATAAGGCATTGTATGGTAGGAAGTGTAGAACTCCACTCTATTGGAGCAAAGTGGATGAAAGCTAGCTTATGGGACCTGATTTGATCAGGGATGCTGAAGAAAAAGTCAAAGTCATTAAGGAAATGTTAAAGGCTACTATAGATCGATAGAAGTCATATGTTGACTTGAAGTAGAATGATATTCAATATAAAGTGGGTGAAAAAGTATTCCTAAAGGTATCACCATGGAAAAAGATTTTTTACTTTGGCAAGAAAGGGAAACTGTATCTGAGATTTATTAGCCCATACAAGATTATAGAACATGTAGGGCCAATGGATTATTGACTAGCATTGCCACTAGAATTGTAGCAAAATCATAATGTGTTCAACATCTTAATGTTGAGGCAATATAGATTTGACCCTTCACATCTAATACCTATAGAAGAGATTTAGGTGCAACTAGACTTAACTTATGAAGAGGAGCCAGTGCAAATATTAGCCAGAGAAGTTATGGAATTGAAAAACAAGTCCATACCATTAGTAGAGGTATTGTAGAAGCAACACAATATTGAAAAAGCTACATAAGAAAGTGAATAACAAATGAAAGCTCAATATCTGGATCTATTCCTACTAGGTAATTTTGAGGATGAAATTTCTTAAAAGGGGAAGGATTGTAACAACCATAAATATTAGTTTCATGAACAATACTCCCAAGGCATAAATTGTGTCTCTTGAGACACTGAGGCGCCTTATGATGTCCAAAAGGAGGAATACTAGTCATAAGACTTTGACGGGTTAGAAAACAAAGAAAATGAAATAATTAAAAACTTTTAGCAGAACTAATAAAATCATTTTAGGTGAAGAACTAATGAATAGTGACCTTAGTTGGCAACATTTTGGGACTGGCCCAAGATGTGCCTAGATAGAGCTAAAAATATCATACCTTGAATGTTAAAAATTTTGACAAACCTATTGCTCATGGAATCTTAATTTTTTGAGGTCATTTGATATTTATTTGGAATTTCTTAATTACATAAGTGAAAAGTAACCCTAGTTCCCCTTAGAGTTTTGACCCGAGATTTTACAGGGCACTTAATAGGTATTATCTAGAATTTTTGGCACTAAGAACATGATGTTTAGAGTTCTTAAAAAGTTATTTTGAATTTTTAAATTTTAAAACAAAATCAAATTAAAATAGGCCATTGGATTGACAAATGGCGTGATCTACGCCATCTACCTATTTAATATAAAAAGGGGTGGCACATGTGTGATGTCATCTATGCTAAACCACCTCACCTTCATCTTCTACCCCACCATGGTCGATGCCATTAATGGCCTCCCCTCCTTCCTTTTTTCTTTGATGTTCATAGATCTTAAGTGAAACCCACTATTTTTCCCACCAAATCACACCTCTATAATCCCTTGACCTCAATTCTCTTGATATATTTTGAAGAAATTGGCTAATTAGAGAGAATTGGACATTTGATGAATAGTGCCTAAATTTGGTGTAAGCAATTTTATTGTATTATTATTTTTAGTTTTAGGTAGTCCTAAGTGAACTAAGATTAGCTATGTAATTGGTTTTCAAATTAGATTTATGTAAGATTTTTTAGGATTTTTCAAACCATAAGTTGGTGTATGTTTATAGGAAAAGAAAGGAAGCTTGAGGAGGAAAGGTAAGACAAGGCCTGAAATGGAGAATTAAGGTGCTTTGATGCCCTAGGTATGTGAATTTAATGTAGTAAGTATGTGTGATTATGTGAGTGTACCATTATATGTGTGTAAGTGTGTATGGAAGTGTTATTATGTGTGGATATGTGTATATTTGCTTATAATGCTTATATAATTATGTTAGGGTGACTATAACAAGCTTATACGTGTGGTGAAAGCATGAGAAATGTATGGGTAAGTGCTTGTGTGAAGTGTAGCTGAATGGTGTGTGGGAAGGAATTAGGTGTGTGCATATATGAGTAATATGGAAATGTAAGATACTTATATTAATAAGTGAGCACAAAGTAGGATTATAGTGGGAAATTGGTAAGAAATGAATTAGTGGTGTTTAAACATGGTATGGCCATGAGTGTGTCATGGGTATAAGGTGGATATTCATGTGGGTAAAGTGAAGGTTAATGGTGAGCAACACAAGACTTAATGTGGTTATGTAATGAAAAAAGAACTAATTGGTGCAATATACCTAAATGGTAGGTTAAGTGATAATCGAAAAGAAATATTATGCTTTTATGTGAAACTTGATGTTATTTGACTTGAATATGTAGGACCAATTACATGGAATTATGAGACCATAAGATAACCAAATGAATAGTGTGGTAAATACTATGTTATGTCATGAATGGTAATTGTAAAGAACTAAAAAGGCATCGGTAAATTTCTTGATAACAAGTTTATGTTACGAACTTATGACAAATGACCTATAACTGGGAGCTAAAATGATAATTAGTATTTGCCCATATCAGTTAGACACCGACTAGATGGGTTGATTAGTTAGCTAGAGAGATTAGTAGCTCCAAAGGGTTTTGGTAAATATGGCCGTTGCCTATATACATGATATCATAGGTGTAGCCGCTGAGGTTTTAGTAGATAGCCCTGCACACCTAGGTGTTGGGAGGTTTATGAGGACAAATCCTTGCTTACTCATACTTTGGTGGATTTAGGAGGTGCCATGGTGCTGATCCCAACTATCCACCTAAGTGTGGCTAAGATTAGGATTTCTAAGGTCGCTTAGGCCTGATCCCTGCTATCCTTACTATTAGGAGGTCCACTAGGATTGATCCTTGCCACTCTGATTTTGGATATTCTTGCGAAATGATCCCTACTATCGGGTAGAGTTGGGTAGGTGCAGTTGCTAAGGTCTAAAATGTGGGCTACTACACAACCTAGATCCTATTATCTAGTCTTAAAGTATAGTCTTTCCAATATGGGCCTAATTCATGTAAAAGAAGGAAATTATAATTACATGATGTAATTAGCATGCTAAAGAATCAAATAATAAAATCTAGGTAGACTGAATAGTGATGTGATTTGAACCTCTAATATGTAATTATTAAAAATTTGTCAATGTATGATTGAGAGTACTATAATATGAACCTGCATGGTCATATAAACTGCATTAAGTGTGCTTATTACATGTTTGAGTGCTTCATTACATATTATATTAAATTCACCACTGAGTTTGTACTTAGCATATCAGTATGCCAATGCATAGGTAAAAGTTATTAGTGTTGTTCTATCTCAACACCTATAGTGTAGTTGATGAGCATTTGAAGGGTATACTTCTATATCTTTTTGAATATATGTAAATAGAGAACTCTATTATATAGGGTTTGTGGCCCAAAGTCATAGTGACGTTAAATATGAATCTTAGCACATTATGGTCTGTAATTAATGAACCATAAATGTAAGATGAATATGTATGTATATAGATGTATGTCTAATAATATGAATTTAAGTGATGTGCGTCAAAGACCCTATGTTATCTAACTATGTGATGTGAATGGACAACTGGAGGACCAGATTGGTCTAGAGTGTTGGTGGTGTGTTGTTAATGGATATAAAAGCGCTTTTATGCAAGTTAAAAATTTTGGTTTTTAAGCTCAGCAGCCATTTATGGTGCTGAAATTTCTATAAATTGGAAAAGTGTCAAACAAAATTTCTATACCAGCGAATGATAGTCATAACTAGAATAAAGATAAGGGGACAATAATAAAATAACCTAGAACTCCAAGTCAAGTTGTGTGGTCAGTAAAAGTTAAATGAATGGCATGTGGGGTAAATTAAGGATGGGTGACCTTCAAAAAGTAGCATCGCTTATCGGCTTCCATCAATGATCGTGTAAGGGGTGTTATAGTTCTTCTTAATGTTGGGCTATTTGGTTGACCCAAGCCCATGCTATGTTGAATATGTCATGTGTAATGACCCAAAAATTCCAACTTTATTGAATAGTACTTTTTTAGGATAAATAATATTCTCCAGATCCAAGATGTAATAAAGTTACCAAATGAAAGTATTAATCAAAAAAGAATTTTAGGCAAAGTAGGAAAGCAATTGGAAGTTGTTTCATTGGTTAAAAATGCTAAGAAAGATTTTACGGCAGTGTCTTATAAATAGTGACCAAGGCAAAGCTAAACCATAAAATATTTTCAAAGTTACTTAAAAAATTACAGGACTTATATAACCTCATAGTAAAAAATTATAATTAGCCTAATGGCATTGGAATCAGAATTTTAGGAGGTCGGGAAGTATTTTATTTGAATATTAGGAAATACAAAAATGGCATTTGAATTCTATTTCTTTTATTTTTCGAGCTCTAGTTTTTAGAGTGTTGTCAGGCTTTAATTAATTTAATTTTTCATGGTTAAATAAGATTGATTAGAATTTAAAATGAGGGAGAAAAATTAGAGGAAATATAATTAGATAAAAATTTTTCAAAAACTATATAAAGGTCAAATATTTTATTTCTTTGGTCAAACACCATAGCACACACACATCCTCTCCCTCACCCCTTCAAAACATCGACCGAGAGGAGTTTCCTCCATTTTTAGCCATTCAATCTCCTCCAAACCACCATTTCTCCCACCTGATGGAAAATATTGTGTCCTCATAGCCTCTAGATGCAATTTGAAGTAGATATCTCAAAGGAAACCTAAAGATTTCCCTTGAAATCAAGTTAGGTGAATAGTGACACTTTTTCATTCCGGTAAAAATTTCTATGAACTAATATTTTTCCTTTAATCTAAAGGTGCCCAAGAGTCATTTAATGTGGTAATTTGTAATATTTAGTGTTTGTATGAATTTATAGAAATTTTTCTAAATTGAATTTATAATGGACAGTTACCAAATCGGAGAGGGCTTGCAATAATGGGAAAACAAAGGTTTACTCGAGCCTCGTAGAGTATTTTGGATGCATTAAGTTTGCGTAATCAACTTAACATGTGCATTAAATGTATACTCTAACTTTTAAATGTTGTATGTAAGTATGTAATTATATGTATATGTAGAAATGTATTATATAAGTGGGAAATTGACATGTAAAATGAGGTTATAGGGTACAATAGGATATAATGCATGTTGTATGAGAGAAGAAATGGTGTTGTGCTGTATGGGCACAGAATGTCGAATGGCAGTGAGAATGTGTGTGCGAGTGTTTGTTGTCATGTATAAGTAATTTAGCACCTATTGACTTTGAATGATTAATTATGATTATAAGATATATAATGTGATGAAATTTAATGAAAATGCATTATGTATATATATGTGAAGCGTTGTGTTGAATAGTCATTTAAGCTTGATGATGTGTATATGATGATTAATGCTTGTAAATGGACATGTTTGGTAGATTATTAACATAAATATACCTTTTAGAGTGTGAGAAGAGTTGTAAAAGAATCATGTAGGTATGTATGCAATAATAAGCATGTGAATGGAATAGAGATGTATGCATGTATGGAATTTTATATACCATGTTAGTTTAAAGGCTAACTTTGAGTATTTATTGCTTAATGAGAACATATAAAGGTAAAATTGGTTATGTTGTGAAAAGAAAAGCATACTATGATGCTTGTTTTGTTTTGGCCGCATAGGTTGAATAATTGGGAGCATGAATGTTGCTAGATATAAGAAATCAATTTGTGATTAGGAATATGGCATAAATGTGAGTAAGTGCATATTAGTGGATGAAATGGCCTAATGGTTTTTAATGCTTGTAAATGCCTTAAAGTGAGCATAAAAATGAATTACATGACATCATGTGTTGGAAATGGCTATTAGATGTGTATGTAAGTATAAAAATAAGTTATATGTTTGAGTGATGAGTTAATGCATGTAACCTTGTGCTTAATCACTAAACTTTGGGAAATAACACAATATTCCTAGTTTAATTAAATTAAAGTGATACTAAGGTTAAATGAGTTAATTAAACTATAATATGATGATAAAATTAATAAGATATGAAAATAGCCCATATGAGTAACAACATAGTGATAGATAGGTTAATCAGTCAACTAGGGATAGATAGCAACTGTTAGGGTACTTTGGTGGTTCATGTTGGTTATGGGTCCACTTTTAGTCTGACTCAAAAACCTATATTTTATGATCTTTAGTTTTTACTCAGGTGCAGCTTCCATTTAGGTCCTACAGGGTCACTGCTTGTGTTTATACGGGTATAACAGCCATTCAAGTCCAGTAGGGATCACTATACATCTATGCTGGTGTAATAGCTATTTAGGTCTAAAATGTGGGCCACTGCACATGATGATCCCATTATCAATAGGATTTGTGTTCTCATTAATATGGGCATTATAAAGGTAACCTTATGAATTTAAAAAGAACTTAAATGGTCTTTTGGACACATTGCATAATTTTATGTCATAACAATGAAAAATGATATTGGGTATACACTATATGCATTACATACAACATGGATAACATGTATAAATGACATGTAATGTATGTTATGCCAATGTCCATTTAAATTCTCTTCATGTTAAATGACATATATAAATGAGATAAATAATAGTATGTCTATCATAAGTATGATTAGTTTAATTATGCATTATTGAGACTAAATATGGATTTATGGCATTATGTAAAATTTATTTCTATTACACCACTAAGCAATTCACTTAGCGTATCATTTTAATTTACAATGTGTAGGTGTAGACACTAGGTCTCTAGGGCTTCTATGTTTGGCTTGCCTAATAATGATGAAAGGATGAAAATCCTAATAAGTAAAGGGTTTTAACGTCCAGTTTGAAGGTCTCAAAATTTTCTAAAAAAAATTTCATCAACAAAATGGCCATTTTCATAAGGAAAATAGCTGAAGAAGGGGCATTTCCATGAGGAAAACAACTATTTTTAAGAAAACGCCTATTTTACTTCCCAAAATGGCCATTTTTGTTAAAAACAATAGTTTTCAACCTCAAAACAACCATTTTTGCCGAAAATGGCTATTTTCACCCCTAAAATGGTTGTTTCTACCTTAGGAAGCATGCATAAATTTAAAATGTTTTCTTAAAAAAATAGGGGATTTTAGAGAGAGAAAAGACACCAAAAAACAAAAATATACTTAAAAACACCATTTTTTTTAGAGATTTCTGAAGATTTGGTTGCAATTTTTCAATCCGATCTAGATCTTTTCTGAAGGCAAATATATATGATAGGTCAATTGACCCTTTTATCTACTGTTTTATTTTTCTTTTTACCTTATCCATCTACTAATTAGATGTCATAATTTATTTGTGCAATATTTTTATATTTATGTGACTGCTCATTTTATTTTATTTTTTGTCTGCCTATCTTACTAATACTTTAATTTTATTGTGATATGAGTTGTTTGATTTATTAGGACCTGATTGTTATTTCCTTCTACTCCCTCCTCAATCCTTGGTGAAGTAACCTTTTAATGACCTTTTATTTCTTGCTATTTATTTTATTTTGTGCTCTGTGTTTTCTTCTACTGATTTCCTTTATTATCGCTCATTTTAGTTAGATTGTAATTTAGATGCTCTAAAATGTAATTTTTTATTGTTTGTTTGGTTAGGATGCATTTTAGGCAATTGCCATATAATATATTTCCATTATTGAATTATTTCCCTATATATTCCATGAATGCTATAATAAGTAGAAAATGATTTTTTTGCACGTTGAAAAGATAATCAAAACATTTTTTTATTTAATTAATTAGTGCTTAGCTAATGAAATGGGTTTTGATTTTTCTTAATAAAAGTCACAATAACAAAAAATTATTTTCTAAAATTGACATGCAAGAACCAAAGTTCTTAGGCCAATCAATCACCCGATTTCATGTATGATATTTCTAATTTAAATCCCAGTATATTCCATGAATGTTGCAATAGATAGAAAATGATTTTTTGCATGTCGAAAGGATAATCAAAATCATTTTATACATAATTAATTGGTGCTTTGTTAATAAAACAAGTTTTCTTTAATAAAAGTTACGATGATAAAATCCATTTTCTAAAATTGGCATGCAAGAACCAAAGTTCTTGAGATAATCAACTGCCCGATTTTCAAGTATGATGTTTTAACTTTAAGCACCTATTTATTTCCTGTAATTATGTTTTGTGATTCCTCATACATGAATACATGATTTATTTTAATTGTAAAATGCCGTTTAAGAAAAAGAATAATGTTATAAATTCAAACCAAATTTCTATATTAACTTGGGGAATAAATAAGAGTAGGGTTCCGAACTGCTTTAGTTTTGGATGAACAAGGTATTTCTTGACTTCAGTTGGGTGGTGACTCCTACATTGTGGTGCCCAACTTGCTCTTCCTAGGCTAATTAAATTGGAGTAGCTCAAGATTCCTCTAATTTGCTTCTTGTCTTTTGCGACTCGAGGAGTGAGGCTTAGGTCGAGTCTTCGGCTATTTCAATTTGAATGGCTCGCTGAAAGGAAAAAGACATGAATAGTGGCAACTCCACTGAGGACACCCTGAGACCATGCTTTAAAAGTACCTCAAATTAATATAGAAGTTCATATTTTGAATTTATACTATTATTCTTTTTCAAAGTTGCATCACATGCTAGAGCCTTAGAATAAGTTAGGCATCCCTTTTATACCCTAATGTCATTTCGAAGCATAAACCCAATTTCACTCAAATTGGAAGTGTGTTAGAGGTGGCATCAAATTTAAGCCTCGTGCCCATGAGGTATATGAAATGGTGAACCAATCAATCGTATGCTCATGATGAGATAGACCTATTATGGAGGGACCATGCTTGGATAACCATAATTCGCATGACCAAACCATGAGCCCATGTACTGATCAATAGTAACTTTCCCTAGGTACCCCGAATTAATAATGCATTGTGTGTTATGTTGGCCAATATACATGAAATATGATTTAATCATCTCAAAATGTTGTCAAACCCATTAGGCCTTTTCTAACTAGAATGGGCTAGACCCTGCATTTGGACTTGATTGAACATATACAATGTATATAGGCCAAATATCTTGCATGCACTCTTTTGTATGAGAGAAATAATGCTCGATTACCTATTGTTCATTATTCGAACCTGTCGGGGTCCTCGATATCCCACAGGTAAGCCTTCCTAGGAAAGAGCACATTGACCTCGTGTGTGGGAAGTGACAAGGTTCGAAGGCTTTTGCTTATGATTTTTGTTGTACACATCAGCATTATCAGCATTTCATGCATTCTCATTCCATCATCTCTAACCTTTTGTCTTGTAGCCTTCATAGATCCTTAAGCCACTTGGGTATGAGGGATAAATGGAAGAATAGCTAGATAAGAACTTATCTCTACCACTCATAATCTGATAGACATGGCAGGATGAGAAAAAAGCAGTTTTTCTACTTTGAACTTTGAAGCTAGAATGGACCAAAAGTTTGAGTTTAAGAAAAAGATGATGGCCATGATTTCAAGGGCAATTGCTGAGGTTGTTCCTGCTACCAGTTCACCATGACATTCTAAAAACATAGTAGCCACATTTGATGGAAAAACCATTGCTACCTCCAGGGGAATTGACATTAGGAAATAGGCTTCGGGTGTTAGGGGAAAAGATAAAAAGGCTAAATACTTCAATCTAGAGTATGACTTTTGTGAATATTTGATTGCACCCCAAAAATTTGAGGATGCCACCATGAAGAAGTTGGAGGAGAAAATAGAGGCAATGGCTAGACTCATCTCTATGGGTAAAGGACTAGACTTTGAAAAGCTTACCCTAGAATCTGAAGAGATCTTACCCTCTAAATTCAAGATGCCAGAACTATCTAAGTTTAATGGGACCATTGATCCAAGAGCCCATATTAAGTAATATGGCACTGTTATGAGGGGCACTGAGCTTAGCACGAACTAGAAGGTGGCTGATTTTAGCCTGACACTACAAGGGAGAGTAATTGATTGGTATCATAAGCTGGAAAAGAAAGTGAAAGAAGATTGGGGAAAGATCACAAAAGCTTTCATTAACTAATATGATCATAGCACTCATATAAAGGTTACCATAAAAGACCTCGAGTTGCTTAGATAAAAATCTAATGAGACCTTCATAGAGTACTTGTCAAGATGAAGGTCTATTGGAGATGAAGAGGAAGCCAGAGACATCATACCAAATCTACATGTTTATCAAGAATGCTAACTCGTACTTGAAGAATGGCTTAAAAGCAAAAGGGATGAAAGATTGTTAATTGCTGAAAGATATAGCTATAGACCTAGAAGAATAGCATAATAAGCAGAAAAAGAGCTAGAGAGGGTTTAGCAATTAAAGGAATCTGAGTACTAGGAATGTGAGTGGAATAGGTTTCAATGGAACTAATTTTGGTTAGACTACTGAGGTATCTACTATGGCTTGGCACTACTCGAACTTGGGCAAACCACTATCTTAGTGTCTGAAACGATTCCAAAAAAAAGGAAAATTTCAACCTATTCATTCTAGACTTGCTAAAAATAAAAGCTAGCCCTATAATAGATTAGACTTATACTATCAGTATCATTAGCATATAGGCCACAACATAGGTAACTACTATACTCTGAGGGATAAGATTCAAGACTTGATCGACTCAAGATAGATCCCTAATTTGGAGCAAAGATAAAAGAGTTAGGGTGCTTATTCAAGGGTTCCTCCACCTGTTAACATGGCCAATTCAAGTTTGCCAGAATGGTATATGCTTTGGGACTTATATGAAAATGACTACCTTATAGTGAAGAGAAGGGCAGAAGTAAGTTAGCATTCAGTGCGCATGACAAATATATGTACACAGATAGTGAAAGTGAGCTTGAAGAATAGGTCCAGGATTTATGGATAAATTTAGATTCAAAGCTGAAGTTAAGTGAAGAAGGAGAGACCAAAGCAGTAACATGAAATGGTTGGGTAGGACCTGAGGTAGAGAAGGAGCCAATCCCCCCAATTTATGGAAAAAGAAAAGGATGTAGTGATGAAGCAACTGAAGAAGGCTCCTGCATATATTTTGATCTAGGATCTGTTGCATTAATCCTCTTCTCATTGACAAAATATGGTTAAAGCCTTATGTGCTGCATTAGTTTCAACAACCATATTGCCATTTAAGCTAGTGGCAATGTTGAAAAGAGAGGAAAAAATAATGGTCAGCTTCTCTAATACAGACTTGCTACCCAAAGGGCATCACCATAACTATCTTTTATACATAAAAGCTAAAGTCAATGGTAAGCATATGGCATGTGTAATGGTTGATGATGGATCATTAATCAATGCGTACCCACTCAAAGCATTAGTTGTATATAGGATTAAAGATTCAATGATCTCTCAGTCCAAACTTTCCATTATGGCCTATGATAATACGAAGGACATGCATATAGGAGTTTTAAAGTTAAGGTCAAAATAAGGGTGATTATAGACGATGTGGAGTTTGTAGTTCTCTATATTCCTGTGAATTTCTCTCTGCTTTTAGGAAGACCATGGTTCCATAAGCTTAGAGGAGTTCTATCGACATTGCACCAGTTGATAAAAATTCCCCATGATGGTGAGATAGTAATGATAATGGCTATAATGTAGAATCTAGTTTCAATGGTCAAGATAGCCAACTAGCCTTTTAACAATTTCCACATCGCTAGGATCTTTTCAAAGGAAGGGGATAATCCTAAGGCGGTAAATATGCTGAAGAAGATGAACTATTTACTCGAAGATAGATAAGGACATGCTTTAGAAATTTCAATATTAACCATTTAACCTTAAGGATAGAAAGATC
>CANXYI011130003.1:0-10145 GCA_948208565.1 Hura crepitans | reverse complement strand
CTCAAGCTTTTGTTTACTCATTAAAACACAATCCTTAAGTTTATTTCATGCTATTTTAAACATCTATATTAACTAAATTCTATCAAGAAATTTAAGCCAAAGCATTTCTATTTTTCTATATTTCATCAAATGTATACCTTGCATGAAGTTTATTAATTTTACCCATGTATATTATCAACCTTCATTCTTAAAATATTATGTCACCGTACTTCCATGCTTAGGCCACTTAGATTTCAATAACCCCAAATTAGATTTCAACACTATTTAACATAACTCTTACTTAATATTATTTAATCATTTTTATACCATATATATTACACACACATACACATTTATAAGTCATGCTTTATATCTTATATTTACTATAACAAAGCATTTCTACCTCTACGCATGCCATTATTTACATGCCACTTCATTTCCAATTATAATTCAACTTACTACCTTACGACATGTGATTATTACCATCTTAACCATGTTGTTCTCATGCATTGATATTAATCAATTCACTTATTTCATTTTTTTTATAATCATTTTCCTCAACCAAACATAGGCCATACTAGCTCCTCATGCCACACTCTTATGCATAAGCCAACAGCTAGATTCACGCACACACCTGGACTTTATTACTAACACCAAAAACCCAAATTAGAACATTACAACTTCTTTTAAATTCATTTTACATTAGCCCCTAAATAACCTTATTTTAATACATAATTAACAACCTTAAACTTCACTCTATATTAGCCCCTAATTTACCTTATATAGCCTTGAAAATTCTTCTACCCCCTACACACAACTACAACCTTAAAACTTAATTCTCATTCCCTCTACAGTAGCCCCTCATTCATCCTTATTCTACCAAATACTTTGTTGAGCAACCAACACTTTCTCCTTCACAAATCACACCTTTACGTCACACACATACCCCCTCACAATGTCACCCACTTCACTTGCACTACCTCACCATTTTTCCAGGCCATTCATGTTAGCTATTTCTCCTCCACACATCATGTCATACACACAAAAGGGACTAAGTATCATAAAAATTCAGCAATTACACACAATCACAGCATTAATATTAAAACTCATCTCAAGCACGTCATTCCCACTAGAATATTTAGAGTTGCTTAGTTGCAGAATTTTTCTTTAAACAAGAAAGCAAGGCATGCCCTTTATTATTTAAATTCATAAACTTAGTACTCATTTCCAGTAGCTTTTCTTCTTGAATTCGTCACCTTGCTGCTCCTCCTTCTTTCCCCTAACAATTCTTTGCTGTCCCACTTCTTCTCACCTCACATAAGCACCAAAATTCAACATACATAAGATAAACCAAGAATCTTGATCAGCTATGCCTAATTAGATGAAGAAATTCTAAAAAAAATTGAGCTAGAACACTAACTCACCTTACTCTGTAATTTAATCTCCTTCTGCCTATAGGGGTTCACTATCTTCACTCCCTTTTCTTAGCCATTTACTCTTTCTTTGGCTGGCCCATTTCACCATAGCTTATTTTCCTCATCCTTTAGCATGAATTTTAGGTGGTAATGAAGGAGAATTGCTGGTTAAAATAGACTGGAACAGGGGAGACAAGGAGAGAGACGTGACCAGAAATTTTGAAATCCTTTACTTTCTCTTTGATATTTCTCATTTTTAATTAAGATCATCCACCTCAAGCTTTTTTAACTACTGATTTCAAGGGATTTTGGGTGGCTTTTTAGGGTGAGAAATAGGCTGGACAACCGAAGAAAGAGGGAAGAAAATAGATCATAAACTCTAGAATTTTTCTAGAGAGGAAAGTGGGAAACGAGAAAGAGAAAAGAAAGAAAAGGAGGGTGAAGTAGTGGGCCAGGTGTCCTCTAAGGACTTGGCCAAGTTTTTCAGTTGCTGGAGAAGTTTGGAGTAGCCTTGATTCACGTTCTAAAGTTTTTGAGCACCCTGGGATTTAATTTTTCAAACATAGGGGTTGCTATCTTTAGGGATTTTTAAAAAATCACACGATTATTGAAAAATTGTACCATTTGTTCCTAAGTTCATCATTTAATCCCAATTTCATGCCTACAAAATTTTGCCGTGAAATTCCATCGGGAAGTACTTGAATTAAAAATAAAACATTTTGCGGTAACTCGGTGTGCGACAAAAATTCAGGAATTTTTTTGTAGCCACTTGGACCTCCAAAAATTATTGCGTTTGTTTCTAAAATCCTTAAATACATTCAATTAGAGGCACATAAAGTTTCACGGCCTAATTCCTTTAGGAAATAGGCTAGCAAAAATTTGGAGGAAATCATAGTTCTGTTGAAAACTCGAAAAATACTAAATGACGTCAAAAATTGTACCGTTTGCTTTACAATTCCTTATCAAATTCCAATTACACACTCATGAATTTTCATGGCCTAATTCCTTTAGGAAGACCGTTTTCTTACTTGCTCGATTTGTGTGCCATATCTAAAAAATCATGAGAATTTGCAAATGACCTCCGATTCTAGAAATTCCATCATCATTGGACTCAGTAAAATTTTTGAGCTTCAGGGTCTGCTATTTTTCAGGTTTGTCCAGGCACATTCTCGATCCGAGGCTGTCCTAGCCTAAAATATTTTTATCTCCGAAATTAAAAGCTTATACCCTTAGATGGATTATTAGTTCTGCTAAAATTTTTAATTCATTCGTTTTGATCACTTTCAGGCCTGTTAAAGTTTTATGAGCAATATGCCAGTTATCGGACTCAAAATGATGACCCGCACCACGGGGAACATCACTCAGGTCCCGAAAGCACTGTTCACAAGACCTTAACCGGCGGACATTGCACCTATAGGTGTAAAGGTATGGCATAATTTAGGTATGAAATGAATGATTGCCTTTTTGAGATTATTGTCATAATGGATTATGTGTATGTGTGGTGAGTTAGGTAAAGAATGAAAGGCTTAGTTGTGATTCCATGAATTGGCCATAAGGTACCTTAGGTAGTAAGGCATGTGTTGAGATGCTAGCATGGTGTATAAGTTAGAAAATGGCATGTTAGGTAAGGACTTGTGTGTATGTGTGGTGAATTAGGTGAAAACATACATGTGGTGTGTAATCTAGGCTTAGCTGAGACATGTACAAGGCCTAACATGTGTGTGATTTGCATGGTAATGGCCTTAAATATGTGTAAGCATGCATGTGTGATGTTAAAACATGTGTATATGTGCTTGAATATGGCTATGGCATGAGTATGACAAATTGGGAACAATGGCCGAGAGTTGTGCAAGGCCCATGGAAATGAGGTATGACTTGGCATGTATATGCATGTGGTATAACATGACATATTTGGTATGAATTTTGCAATGTGTATATGGCATGACCTAGGTGAATATGAATGAGTAATAAGGCATGAAATGCATAGAGATTAGGATACCTTTTAAGGTTATAAATTTGTTAAAAAGGGGACTTGAAATTGGCTTATAATGTCATGGTAAATTGATTTGTAATATGCATGAAAGTAGTACCTTAAATTGAATCACTTTATAATGTTTATGTGACATGGAATGGAAGCCACTTTTATGGCAATTTGAAATGTACTTTTGAGATTGGCTTTAGGCTTATGAAAGTGTATAGTAATGAGTGCTAATGGCACAGACAAATGGCATAAAAAGTACCTAATTTAAACTTAAAATGGCCTATGTAAAAATAGGAAATGACTTATAATTGTACTATAAAAAATGAATTTTGGGACTATGTTTAAAACAAATGCTTGCCATCTATATAAATAAGCCAAAATAATAGATTAGGCTAGACTTAATATGACTTTAATTATGCCTAAGACAGTGCCCCAAAATATTTTAGAAAATTGACCCGTAATTATCTAGTAGGGCTAAAAATGACCTGTAATTATCCAGGTCAAAAATTAACTGTATGACAAAAATTATAACTGTCTATTTTTTAACTTGGAATATTATTAAAAAGATGACCAGTAAAGAAATGAACTTAAAATGAAGTCAAATGGCACATTGGTTAGACACTAACTGGATGGGTTGACTGGCCAACTTAGGGATTAGCAACTGCTAGAATGTCTATTTATAAAACTACGCTGGTGTAGTGGCTAAGGTTTATAATTCAGCCACTACACTAGTCTGTGGGGCAGACCACTATATTGCTAGCATTTTTTGTCAGTATTTCAAACTAGGCTGGTATAGCGACGAAGGACCTTAGTGGGGCTATTGCATTAGTCTGTTGGGTAGACTTGGATGAATAATTTGACATGATAAGTTGCCATTGGGAGGTCTATGAACTAATCCCTATGCATAGTTGTTCATTATTTTTCCCTTTAAGAGATTCTTATGAATTGATCCCAATGGTTGTATTAGGCTAGTGCAGCGGTCGGGGTCTAAAATATGGGCCATTGTACACTTTTTCAGTTCCCTCTTTGTCCAGTGTCTATTAGTGTCATCTATCTCATCGGTCTTATGAAATGGAATTAAAGTAAAGTTAATTGTATGTCTAGAATAATTGATGATCACTTATGATGACAAATTTAGTAAATAAAACACAGGGGCATTTTGGTAATTTTAAAGTAAACATGGCATATCATCTAAATGGCATTACTCACTAGGCATAACACCTACACACTACATCTAGACTATTGTTTTATGTTTGCTTGTGTGTGTTAATGCATGTGGCATATTTTAAATGGTTCAAATTCATCACTGAGTTTTATACATAGTGTACCCATGTTGTGGTGTGCAAGTAGCAAAGATAAGCAGACCAGCCTCGGTGATCGTGCATTATAGCAATATCAGTGTTAAAGGGTAAATAGAGTTGTTTTTTTTATTTTTGTAGTGACACTCATGTAAATTCTATAGGTATGGGTTAGCATGCTTAGAAGCTACTATGTTTGTATATAAAATATAGATGTGATATATTAAAATAGGTGGTTGTTTGTTTAGATTGCTTGAGGTTTTGATAATTATGGGCCTAAGGCCCTATGTGTGTGTGATTTTGATATATGTTTAATATGTGTTGATATGTTGACAGGGGGAACAGAAGGGTCTAGATGGAGGTTAAATGGAATGGTTGTCTATAGAAGTGCTTTTAACAAGTGAAAAAAAATTTTTGGTATATCTCCCGAGTAGCCGTTGTGCTACCCAATTTTCTTAAACTTGTAAAGTGTTTGTATCTGGGTTTTCTAAGTCTATCAAACCATATATGAACATGATTAAGGATTAGACTTGGAAATTTAAGCAATACCTAGTAGAGTTCTAGAATAGTCCATAAGTGTTAAGGAGTTTACCTCTAGAGAAATTCTAGGATGGGTGACTTAGAGGGAAGTGTATCGCCTATTAGATTTCTTTAGAAATTTGATAGGGGGTGTCACATTTGGTGGTATCAGAGCTTAGGTTTAAAGTTCCTAGGTAGTTTACATGAGTGCTAGAGTCTAAGATTGGTTATGCTACTATGCTACACTGCACAAAGGCTAACAAGTTATGTAATTTTTGTAGTAATTCAAGATGGCTATTAGACCATTAGAGGAAAGAGCTGAGGAAGTAGCCAGTTATGCTCCGACTACAATATAGGGGGCAGATAATATAGCTACTCCTGAGCCTAGTGATGCTGTATATAGGCTATAACCCCAAGCATAGCCACAGGCAGAAGCATCTCCAGCTTTGTTACAACAGATAGTTAATTTGTTGAGATATACCTCTACAGCTATTGTTCAACCTCCACCTCTTCCCCTAGCTCCAGTACCTCCAGCACCACCAGCTCTTATACAAAAGACCACATTGGAGAGAAATTAAAAGATAGGAGCAGTGGATTGTTTGGCTACAAAAGAGGATGATGTAGCATGAGCAGAGTGCTGGTTAGAGAGGACCTTCAGGATTTTAGAACTATTGGAGTATTTAGAAAAAGATAGTCTGAAGTGTACAACTTCCCTCCTATAAAAAAAAGCATACCATTAGTAGGACACTATTAAGAAGAGAAAGGTAGTGACAAATCTCACCTAGGAGTTTTTCTTGATAGAGTTAAAAAAGAGGTATATCCTTGAGTCTTATAAGGATAAAAGAAGGCAGTTGATCTTAAATTTGAAATAGGGCATGAGGATAGTGGCTGAATATGAGAATGATTTTACTAGGTTGATCAAATACATAGAGGAGTTCATTCCCAATGAAGAGGAAAAGTGTAAGAGATTTTTGAAAGGGTTGAATATGGAGTTAAGAATGTAGATAGCAAACCTGAGGGTAATAAACTTTATTGTATTAGTGGCATCTGCCTATGACACGAAGAAGATGGTACATGAAAAGAGAAACTTCTTTAAGAGAAAGAGAGTTTACTATAGGGTAGTCTAGTGCAACCCTAGGAGATAGTAAGAGAAGGAAAAAAGTACCATCTCAATCCCAGTTAGTGTACTAGGCACAGAGATAAACACAGTCTTAGAGATCTGGGCAAGCTTCCATAGCCAAACCCCGACTACCTCCTAGAGTTGTTAGTACTCCTAGTCTATCAGATAACAAAAATGGACCCCCAAGTTGTAACACTTGTCACAAGAGGCACTGGGGGTAGTGTAGGTTGAGTAGAAAGGGAGAGTGTTTTACTTGTGGTGCCAGAGACCATTATCAGAGAGAGTGTCTTTAGAGACAGCTCGAGGGTGCTCATACTTAGGTATCCATAGTTGCACCTCAGAACAGAGGTCAAAGTCAAAGTAGACGAGATTAACCTAGTCTTTGTCAAGGGACCAAATCAAAAGCCCGTGCCCTAATTAGATAGTATGTTGTCAGAGCTAGAGAGGATGCAGCATCACCAAATGTCACACCTGGTACTTTTTATTTATTTGATGTTCCAAGTTAGGCTTTGGTAGACCCAAGATTCATACAGTCATATATATGCACCACATTGTCACATGATAGAGGATTGAAATCTAAGCTTGTGAATGTAAATATACAAGTCAGTAATCCTATAGGACAGAGTGTGAATGTGAACAAGGTATATAAATAGTGTCCTTTAGTGATCCAAAAATGTATGTTTTCTATGGATTTGATTGAATGACCTTTTCATAAGTTTGATGTGATTCTAGGAATGGACTAGTTGTCTAAACATCAAGCTATACTTGACTGTAAAAATAAGAGGTTGACCCTCGAGATTGCAAAAGGATAAATAGTGACAGTTACGGGTGAGAGAAACTGTGTGAATAACCTTATCTCAGCTATTACAACAAGGGAACTCATCCGAAAAGGATGTGAAACTTACATAGCACATGTCATTGACACTGATGCTTCCACCCTAATACTTGAATAAATTTTAATAGTGTCTGAGTTTCCTAAAGTATTTCTAAATAAGTTGCTAAGGTTGCCCCCCCAATAAGAGCTTGATTTTGAAATTGAGGTGTATCTTGGTACAACTTTTATTTCTATTACTCCTTACTGAATGGCACCTATTAAACTAAAAGAATTGAAGGTGCAATTGTAGGAACTATTAGATAAGAGTTTCACTAGACTTAGTGTTTCATCTTGGGGAGCACTTGTGTTGTTTGTAAAGAAGAAAGAAGGTTTGCTTCGGCTGTATATTGATTACAAATAGTTGAACAAGGTGACAGTGAAAAATAAATATCCTTTGCCCAGAATAGATGACCTCTTTGATCAATTAAGAGATGTGGGTATATTTTCTAAGATCAACTTGAGATTTGGATATCATTAGCTAAGAGTCAAGGAAGCTGATAATCCTAAGACTACATTCAGAACTAGATGCAGGCACTATAAGTTCTTAGTGATGCCATTTGATCTCACAAATGCCCCGGTAGCTTTCATGGATTTAATGAATAGAATATTTCAACCTTACTTGGATAAGTTTGTGGTAGTATTCATTGATGATATTTTGGTATATAGTAAGACTAGGGAGGAACATGAACAACATCTCAAGGTTATGTTATAGACTCTAAGGGAGAAATAGCTGTGTGCGTAGTTGAGTAAGTGTGAATTTTGGCTGACTGTAGTGGATTTTCTAAGATATATAGTGTCAATAGAAGGCATTAGAGTAGACCCTAGCAATGTTAAGGTAGTGTTATAGTGGGAACCTCTAAGGTATGTGATAGAGATATAGAGTTTCCTAGGATTAGCTAGGTATTACAGAAGGTTTGTGAAGGGATTTTCCTTGATTATAGCCCCTTTGACCTGATTGATTAGAAAGAATGTGAAATTTGAGTGGGATGATAAATGTCAAGCTAGTTTTCAGAAGCTAAAAAGGATGCTGATAGAAGCTCTTATCCTGATTCAATGTAAACAAGGTAAAGGCTTTGTTGTATACAGTGATGCCTCACTTAATAGCTTTGGTTATGTGTTGATGCAAGAAGGAAAGGTAGTAGCCTATACTTCAAGATAGTTAAAACCACATTAGAAGAATAATCCTACTCATGACTTAGAGCTAGTAGCCATTGTATTTGCTTTGAAAATTTAGAGGCACTACTTGTATTGTGAGAAATGTTACATCTATATAGACTACAAAAGTCTGAAATACCTCTTAATTTAGAAAGAATTGAATTTAAGGTAGAGAAGGTGGCTGGAACTAATTAAGGATTATGACTGTGTAGACACTGGGTTTCGGGGGCTCCTTTGTTCGGGTTGCCTAAAGATGATGAAAAGCACAAAAATCCCAAAAATGGATTTTTTATGAACAAACTAAAGATCTTAAAAGTTTTTCTAAAAAAAAAGAAAAAGAAAAAAAACAAAACAGCCATTTTCGCTTGCCAAAACGTCTATTTTCGCACCCAAAAAATGGCCATTTTCTCTAAACAGCTGTTTTCGGGCCAAAAAATGGCTGTTTTTGCCTCCTAAAACAGCCGTTTTAGCTATTTTTGCCAAAATGCCCATTTTTAGCCTCGAGAAACGTGTATAAAAACCAATTGGGTCATTTTAAGCTGGGGTTGGTCAATTTGAAGAAGGAGAAAATATTTTAGTGAGAGAAAATACACAAAAAATACAAAAGACACTATTTTTACACCACATTTGGGAATTTTTTCTAAAGATTCAAGCACTATTTTCAATTTGATTTGAGATCTCTTTGAAGGAAAATATACCGGTGTATTGACCGACCCATTTTCTATCTATTTTTTGCTTTTTTCTTTATCCATTTTATCCATCTACTAGTTAGATGTGGTAAATTATTTGTGCTGTATTTTTGCATTTGTAAGACTGTTTATTTTCCTTTAATTTCTATATGTGCCTTTATTTTCGCTTTGCATCAAAAATATTATTTTTGATCATTTGTGCTGATTTTATTTTTCTTATTACATTATCCATCTACTGCTTAGATGTGGTAATTTATTTGTACAATATTTTATTTTCGCGACTGACTATTTTATTTAATTTCTGTCTGTCTTTATATTTTTACTTCGCATCAAAAATATTATTTTTGGCCATTTGTGCTAATTTTATTTTTCTTCTTGTATTATTCATCTACTAGGTAGATGTGGTAATTTATTTGTACAATATTTTATATTTTTGTGACTATTTATTTTATTTTATTTCTGTCTGTCTTCATATTTTTGCTTCTCATCAAAAATATTATTTTTGGTCGTTTGTGCTGATTTTGTTTTTCTTTTTGCATTATCCATCTACCAGTTAGATATGATAATTCATTTATGTGATATTTTATATTTTTGTGACTATTTATTTTTATTTAATTTCTATCCAATTTTCTATTTTTCATTCGCATGCTAATATATTATTTCTGTTGGTATGATTCGAGTAATTTGATTATTTAGGAGTTGATTGTTGACATTATTGTCTATTATTTGATAGTTTATATTTTAGGTATTCCAAAATGTAATTTTCATTTTTAATCTAGTTATATTGTATTTTAGGTAATTGCCTTATATTTAATTTTTTGGTCGAATTATTTCCCTTTATATTCCATGAATGCTGTAATAATTAGGAAAATGATTTTTTCATGCGATTGAAAAAATAACAAAAATATTTCTATTTAATCAATTGGTATTTTATTAATAATATCGAGTTTGATTTTTCTTAATCAAAGTCACAATAAAATTATTTTCTAAAGATTAACATATGAGAACCAAAGTTCTCAAATTAAATCCATTTCCCGATTTATGTATGACACCTCCAATTTCAATTCTGAAATATTCCACGAGCATTGAATTAGGTAGAAAAATAGTTTTACATG
>CANXYI011129782.1:0-10857 GCA_948208565.1 Hura crepitans | reverse complement strand
ATGAAAATGGTATGTAAATGAGCTAACAAACTAGTGGAAAGTATAGTAATAAAGTGAAATTTAAAAAAATGAGATGTGCATGCTTTTATGTATAATGGCCATGAGGTGTGTGTGTATGCTTGTCAGGTGTATGTTGGGAGGTTTAATGGTAATTAATGTCAAGTGTGCTTATAAACATGTAAGGGTGATAATGAGATGATTAAAAATGAACAAAAGAAGATGCGTGCATAATATGTTAATGTTAATGGCAGTGTAATTAATGGAAACAATGTGACGACTACTTAATTACATTATGTAATATGAGACGGAGACATAATGGCATGAATGCTTGGGAGCTATAGGTACGTAAGATGAATAGTAAACCTTAAACCTTGAGATAACAATGGTAATGGTGTAGTGAATATGAAATGTGTTTCATAATTGTTGTAGGAACGATGAAAGTAAAAGAGTCAAGTATGTGTGTAATGACCTATAACAGAGGATTTAAATAATAACTGATGTTAGTCCATATTAGTTAAACGCTTACTAGGTAGGTTGATCGGTTAACTAGGGAGTTAGTAGCTACTAGGGTCTTTGGTCTATGTGGATCATCACCTATTGGTATGGTATACTGGGTGCAGCTGTCGAGATTTTGAGTATGAGCCCCACACACTTGGGTATTGGGAAGTCCATATAGGATGATCCCTGCTACTGTCGCATTTGGATATTGAGAGGCTCAAATAGGTTGATCCCTACTATCTATATATGCTGAGATTTAGGATATTGGGAGGTCCTTGAGACTAATCCTTGATATCCCTACTGTTATTGGGAGGTCCAGTAGGACTGATCTCTACCGCTCCGGTATTGGGAGGTTCTTATGAACTGATCCTTACTATAGAGTGAAGATGGATAGGTGTAGCTACTGAGGCCCAAAATATGGGCCACTGCACGTGTTGGATCCTGTTATTTAATGTCTTAAAGCATAATCTTTCATGTATGGGCCTAAGAAATAATAAAAAGTAGATAAATATGCCACTAAAGCTAAACTTTTATAATTTACTGGGATAAATAAAAATGGGAAAATATGAGTTAACTGCCTTAGACTATAATAGGTTTTGGAATTTAATAAATCAGATTTAATATTATATAATTGACTTACACTCATAACTGGTATTATCAATGTGAATATTATGTTTGACTATAGGTTTGCATGTAGTGTGTTGCATGTGTGCATGTACAACCCTTTTTACATTAAATTCAGCACTGAGTGTATACTTAGCATGTCGGCATTTCGATGCGTAAGTAGCAAATTACAGTCAGCCTCGATAAATAGACAATGTAGTCGATAATCTGCCTCTGGGTATATACGAGCATATACTTTTGTTTTAATATTAGGAGTGGATATAGGCACTCATGTGTAGGACGAGTCAGGGTCCAGTTATGTAAATTTGTTATATCTTACTTTATGAAGCCTTAGTCTATAAATTATAAAACAGGTTATGTATGATGACTATGAAATGTATGTGTTGCTGAATGATTGTGATAATTGAGATAACTGTATAATAACTATGTGATGATGTTAGTTGATACTGTTTGGATTGATTATGGATAGTCATAGAAGTGCCTTTCTCTAGGTTTTAGTTTTTCACCCGGATAGCTATTATGCTGTCAAAATTTCTGGTGAAAATATTATGTATGAATTTGTTTGATAAATGGGTTAATACAAATAAATACAGTAAACTAGAGATAAAATTAAGATAAATTAGTTTAAAATACCTAAAAATAATAATAAAATCGTTAAGTCCGTAATAGTTAAATAAGTATCTGGTAGGGGAAAGAATCATGATGGGTGACCTACTGGAAAGGTAGTATCCCTTATCTAGTTGAGCTAAATGATCAAGTAGGGGGTGTTACAAGATGACCATGGCAACTAATGCCCATAAAACCTAAATAGGAACATCTAATAGAGCCATTACTGAGCTTCTCATTATAAGTTTCTTAAGGCAATTAAGAGGATGGTAGGATTTTTCTCTCACCTTAATAACACATGGAAATTTTAGGAGCCATCCAAACCACAAAGGATGAAACCCCATTCTCAATGAATTAAGGCAAGTAATACAAGATGCTGTAAATACCCTAATCCACACAATTTCATCACATTTCCTATTGGAATCGTCTTATATTAGAGATAAAATTCTGAATTATAGTCAAAACTTAGGTGTAAAAAGCTAAGCAATTTTTAGTATTATGAAAACACCTTTTTGACTAGATTAATACCTAGGGATAATTCCAACCAACCTTTTTCGAAAGAAAAATTCCTTGTTGGTTTTCTTACATTTTTAAGAGCAAAAGTCTAAAATAGAATTGAAGAATCTTTTGGCAAAAAAATTCCTTATAATCTATTAACTTGTGGTGAATTAATTAGCATCACACAAAAGGAAGGTTTAAAAATTTGTCAAGACATGAAATTACAAAAACATTTTAAATACAAAATGAGGAAAACCAAAAAGGAATTAGGATAATTCTGTAAACATTTTAAATACTCTATAAAAGAGTTAGCTCTTGATTATGGAGGATCCTGTAATAGAAAGAAATACTATAAAAATATTCTAAATATCATTCTTCTTCAAAGCATAATAAAGAAGATTACTAAAAAAATCCAATAAGCATTACATAAAGAAACATTTCAAAACAAAAATAAAAAACCAGAGAAATCTATCAAAAAAGATATAACTTGTTATAAGTGTGGCAAGAAAGGTTATATGTCAAAATATTGTAGAATTACTAAAAAACTTAATGAACTTTAACTTGAAGAAAAAATTTTACGTAAAATAGAAGCTTTTCTTCATGATATTTTCGAAAGTGAAATTGAGTTTTTTGAACCTATAGGTAACAATGAACCATTACAAGTTGACGAAATAGCAACTTTAGAGTCTAAACAACAGTTTAAAAGCTCAGGAAGTATAAACACACTAAAAAAGGAGCAAATATTCATTCTTAAGGTCATAAAACAAAAAAAAACCCATAAATCCATAAAGAATACCTCAAAAAACTCGAAAGGTTTTTCAAGACACTAATAGAAATTACTTTAAGACCTACTCTTTTACCTCTAAAAACATATGATCTTACATCTATCCTTTAGAAGAAAAAACCCTCTACACCCGCCACCATTATTCAAACTCTTTAAGAAGAATTAAAAACCATAAAATTAGAAATAAAAAAACTCTTATAGAAAAATACTCAAAACTTCTTCAAAATTTAGCAACAAGTTTTCTCATAGAAGATGGTTTTGAAACAAAAGAAACAATCCCACCAGAGACTATTCAAGTCCTTTAAAAATAAAAATCAGTCCCAAAAGATTTTCTCTTTCTTCTAAGAAAAATTACTTCTTAAAAATACCTCATCCAAATCACCTTATTTTCCCAGATGACTTCAAAAAAGAAACCATCGTGCTTTTTGACACTAGTGCAAATTTAAACTGCATAAGAGAAAGCATTGTTCCTCAAAAATATTGTGAAGAATCATAAGCAAATATAACTGCTACAAACAAAATAATAATGGTTTTTAAATATAAGATTAAAATAGTTATAACTTCTCAAAATCTTTACATTAAAACTTTTTTTATTCTTATGAAAGACTTTTATCATAATGTAATCTTGGAGATACCATTCATACAAATGATTACTCCCCATAGTCAAATATAATTATATATCTTTCAAAGTATATAAAAATGAGATTGATTTTCCTTTCGTTCAAAAATCAAAAACAAGAAATTTCAACCTCATACGTATATGCACTCAATATTAAATACATGTATACACGTTAAAATCATAGTGAGACAATGAGTATTGCTCTCTATTAAAAGTGATACGAAAAACATGTATACACTAGAATTTTTAGAAATCAGGAAAAGTTATTAAAATCAAAAGAGAAAATGAAAGGGGAGAAAATAAGGATATTATTGTAAACAAAACAAAATAAGGGAAATAAGGACATTTTTGCTAGATATTTTCCTAAAAACTCTAATGGCAGCCACACATTGATTAAAAAAAAGAAAAAATAGGGAAAAGAAGGAAAAAAGGAATCAAGAGATGGGAGTTTGGGGAAAAGCCGATAGAAAGAAAGGAAAGGATGAGAGAAAAAAAAGGCAGAGGTAGTGAACAAAAATGGTAAGAAAAGAAACCCTCTCAACGATGATGAATGCGTGGCTGGAATAGAAGAAGAGGAAGTGGTAGATAAATGTCGAGTACAAAATTTCCACCTCTATTAAACTGATCTGTGCTATTATTGATTTGATTGAAAATGACCCTTTTTCTATATGTTAAATTTTGGAAGGAAACAAAAGGGGAATTTTTGGTTTAGTATTTTAAAGAATGTGCATTGAAGAAAATGTACATTAATTAAATTTTATATTAGGAATTATAGAGATCGAATGATCAATAGCAAATAGAGGATTTGGTTTTTTGGGATTTTAAGAATTTATGTAGGGCAAAATACCGGTGCAAAGGTTCGAATTTAAGGAGAAGGGTAGGAGGGACATAAGCGTGGCTGCTGCAAGTCATGAACAACAAAAGTTGCATTTTTTTTACATTAACAGGTAAGCAATCCTTATTTGGTCCATATGAATAACTGGACTATTAGTTGGGTGGTTTGAAATCATTTTGTATGCTGAATTTCTATCAATATTAAGGGAGAGCAAGTTAGGATTAAGTATTAAAGGGTCGAATTCTATTACAACAACTAAAGAGCTGAATTCGAGTTCTAATTTAAATTTGTGAGTAGTGTGGGAATTGAAGGAAATATGTTATTGGGTAAATAAGTCTAGACATAAAGAATGTTAGAAAAATTGGATTGCAATATAATGAGTTAATTACCCACTATCTACTGTGCTGAGAACTTAAATAATTGGGATGTTTTGTATTGTGTAGGAATAAAAAGAATGTACATGGTCAATTATGGTATTTGAATTCTTACAGATGTTGACGGTAATAGATGTTACTATGGTGAATGAGTTTAAGGGTTAAAGTCTTATATTAACTAAAAAATTATTTGGGAATATTTGAGTAGCTAAAAAAGGAGAGAACACAAGTTTTATGCTACTACTTATGCACAGCAGAATTGCTGCAATTTTTGCAGCAGAGCTGCTACCATGGGACAATAAATTAGGGCTATGATTTGACATTAATTTTAAGTGGTATAAAAGTAATTATAAGTATTTTTATATCTTAGCTTGTATAAAAGGTTGATGTTGACCAAATTATATGATAGTATGAGTTTTAATGGCTTTGTTGCAATTTTGATGTTGTATACTCATACACGATAGTTTCGGTAGTTGAACTAAATTTTGGGATTTGTTTATATGTTACAAAAGTTTCAAGTTACATGTAATTCGTTCTTGGATAATAGAGGGGAATAGCTTACGATTTAGGCAATGAGTAAATATGGATTTTTGTGCTAGTGAGTTTTGCTTGAATATGCTGAAATTGATTTTCTTTAGTTGTCGATGGTGATAATTATATGTTATGACATCTTAGAAGGGAAAGATAAAATAAATATGTTTAGATGCTACGGAATGTATAGGTATTTATGTTGAGAAGGATAAATTGGTAAGCACATGGGTTGATAGAGGTGGAGGCTACAACTATGGGAGTTAATAAGCTTTTTAAGCCTATTGCTAAGTATATCCAAGTTTGTTATGTTGAAATTCTTATATGCATGTTTATTTTGTTATAAAGGTATGTACAATTATTTGATTGAATGATTGTTAGTTTTAAAGCATGAAAGAGATAAAATTTCTATAAATGCTATCAATTATGAATTTAAATGTTGGAATGGTAGGGGTATTAGTACGTCAGGTTAATGTAAGTTGAATGATTTTGTGTTACATTATTGTGTTTTAAGTTATGCCTAGCGTAGGAAGAAAAACATATGATATAAAAATGAATGAAAAATTCAGCATGTATATAGGAAGCTTTTATAGAATGAGTGAATTGCTATATAGGTCAAATTGTATATACATGCAAAGTGAAGTGATTCATTAAAATTGTACGATAAATTAAGTTATTATTAGTATGAGTTAAAGGAATGTAAGGATGCATGTCGGAGATAAAATTTAAAAATATGAAAATGTGAGTGTAAGTAAATAGTTGAATGGATTAGCATATACGAATGATTATATGTTCATACGAGTTTGATGTAAATTTTTTATAATGAGTGTAATTTAAGATAAGTTTGTATAAAGGTGAAACAAATAAGAAACATGTGTGCGGGTAGTAAAGTCTTTGATTTAAATTATACCACTTGCAATGACATGTTTATAACTTTGAATGTGATACATGATACATATGCTAGATAAAATGGACATTGTATATATATGGAGTATGGAACTATGTTTATATGATGTTTATGAAGAGGTATAAAATGGCATATGGAGATATATGTGCAAATGTATAGCATTGATATTAAATGATGTAATGAGTATCCAACAATGTTTATTAACTTAATGTTGCAATAAGTGAATCATGTGGATCGCTCTAGTTAATGTAGTTCACGCATGCATTTCTTTGAGCATAATTATAGTAAAGTAAGGTGTTGACATGCTAAGAATCAGATTAGAGAAACATGAGACCTTTTAAGATAGGTGTTAAGTTTTTTGGCGATTCTTAGTTGATCAAGGATTCAAATGACAATTTAAACCTTATTTAGTCACTTTAAAATGTTAGCATGAAAGTGTATTTGGGCCAAAATCTTGATACATGGAATTTAGGTGCATATGTGAACATGTTAGGCATGGTTTAAAGAACTTTGTAAGTATCAATATGGTTGACATAAAAAATGGATAGTAAAAGCCTCATAGGAACACTTAAGGCATAAAAGTATCTAAATACCTAAAATTGAGATATAATGTGAAAATTAACTAAAACTTTTAAATATTGCATTCATATGCATGTATGGGTATGTAATGTTTCAATTGGATCCATTTGTGTTGATTAATATGTATGATAAGGGAGTTATGACAAGCTTGAGCATGAGGCTATTAGTGGCTAAATTAAGGCAAGTGATGCTTAAATTACTACGAGGCATGTCCTTCATGTTATTAATAATGGTGATGTTTAAGGCAACCATGATAAAGGGGCATATTGATGTATGTTTATAATGATGCACATGATTGCTTGATATGTTCAGTGATAAGGTATGTCAATGATACCTGTGATGCATAAAAAGTAAAATGAATGTGCACATGATGATAGCATGATAATAGTTACCCCATTTGGTCATGTGTTGGCCAAATGACTCATAAAATTCATCAAAAAACTACTTTAAGCAGGTGAAACATAAGTAATAACGGTAATGGCCTATACAATTAAACAAACTAGTCTAGATAGGTTGACCGATTAACTAGGGATAGATAGTAGCTGCTAGGGTACTTCAGTACCTCTTTATGACCTTCGAGTCTAGATTATAACCTTCAGGTTTAGTATGGCCTCCGTGGCCTAGTATGACCTTTATGATCCAGTATGACCTTAGTGGCTCAGATAGTTTTGTTATCCAATGTCGGGCATAAGTATCATAAGTATGGGCAAAACAAAAGAATAATAAGCTTAAAGAAGACTAATGCATGAAAATTATAGACATGTAAACAACTTATCTACGTATATTTTTGTTTATGCTAAAGCTATCATGAATGCATAATGCTTCTAGATGTGTGTACATACATTTTTAGGTACATGACTAATTCTTATGGCTATAGATACATTTATCCCTTATGTCATAAAGTGTTAGTATTGAGATCAATTGTGATATTGATAAATTATATGGTCTTTCTTTTTAAATTCTTAGTATGACTAATTCTTTGCAATAAATAAGCCTGCCTTGTGTGTGATGCATAAATCTTGATTTTATAGTATAATAAACTTGGATATACTGCTAAGTAGTGTTGCTTAGCGCATTGTTGTAGTTTTATAATGCGTAGGTTTCTCTCAGATCGAAGTTGCGTAGCTGAAGCTATTTGATGTTTGTGTATGAGAACATGGTGAAATGAAGGACATTTATATATAGATATTCATAATGTATAAGTGCATAAAGTTGATGCATTTTTTGAAGCTTATATGTATTTTGTATAAGGGCTTTTTGAACTTATGAAGTAATTATGTTATGGGCTGTAATTGATTAAGTAATGTTTTTGTAATGGTTTAAAACTTGCTTAGTATGATGATGATGATGAATGTAGAATAAGTGAGGGTTGTGTGTATAATGGTAGATAAGAATTAGATGGATAGTCTTGAGTTACGTTATGCTCTGAAATGGACTTGAAATGGATGTAAAGTTGACATAGTTTGGATGTTGACTGAGATGATGAGTTGAGTTGATGTTAGTTTACATGCTTTCTCTCTCTCTCTATACACATACACACACACACACACATACACCTCGAATAGTCTAACATGTCACATAGATGTTTTATGGGTGTTTGATGAGATTTTATGCTCTGTGATTTTGAAGAAAAAGATTTTAGTAACTAGATATGATAAGGTAGTTTGGATTTTGGTTGTGTGATGTTCTTTATCTGATTTCGAAAGCGGATCGTGTGAGAGCTGTTACATTTATGTTGATATTATACTTTCACTTTTGTTTCATTATCTATTTTTTTTTGTTTATATTAATAAACTTTTTTTCTTTTTCTCAAAAGTTAATGTTCAAATTTAAAATTTATATTACATTTAAGTATTCTATTTGTACTTTTGTTAAAAGCCATCATTTAAATATTTTATGCAATATCAGCAAGTAGTGAAGTAATATAACATGATATGTATTTAAATGTAATATGAATTTTAGATATATGTTTTAACAATATTAACAAAATTTAGAAAATAACTCGCTTTCTTCCTTTATTCTCTACACAAAAAATAATAAAGAATCTAAATATATTAAACTAATTCAAAATTTATAAATGAGAGAAAGAAGCATAAATAAGGATGAATATAATGAATTATTATTAAGCTTAAAATTTTGCCTATTTATACTATATTATATTATTCTTTTCAAATTTTAATTATTATATCGATTATTTTGCAAAAAAAAAAGATTAGAGTAATCACAAAAGTAGATAACTATATATTCATTCTTTTTATTATAATAGATTATTTGTAATATTATTATTTAAGCCTTTTGATTTGGCTAACATGTACTAAAAATTTAATAAGCTACAATTATTTTTATATATCAATAACAATTAAATAAAAATAAAATTATATACTTACTGATGTTTTAAAATGTGTTAAATTATAATTTTATTTATTTTTATGACATTGTAATGTTAAGAATATATTAAAAAATAAAAAATAATGCTAAATGAATTTTAATTTTTGATTTATTTCAAATATAAAATTGTAGAGTTCGGTAATATAAACATAATAGTTCATTTGAAAATGAATTCTACGTGGAATTCATTTCCAAATGAACTTTGCATATGAATTTCATGTTACCAAATAGCATATAAGTGTTGATATATTTTCTATTAAATTAAATTTAAATTAATTTGAGATTAATTGATATATAACATGATTTAGACCTCTCTTTCAGTTTTTCAATGAATAGGGACCTAAAAAAGTACTTTAATTAGACTACTGAAACTAAAATAGAAATCCATACCAACTAAAATTCAAACAAAAACAAGAGAGTTAATTACCTAAAATATTTTTTTTCCTTGTAACCTTTTTTTAGTCCTTTATAAATTCATGAATCATAATATATTATATCTATATTGCGAGCAGTTTTGTCCCAAAACATTATTACATACTATTGATTAATTATTATCGTGCCATTATAGATTTCGTTGAATTTTAAAAGTAATTAAAAAAAAATTAAAAGTACATTCCATAAAATTTCAAAGTAAAAAATGCTTTTAACCTTATTTGTATTATTATTTAGTTTAAAAGTTTAGACTCTTTTTTTTTATTTAAAGCTCAAAATTTACTTTACATTCAAATATTCTATTTGTATTTTTATTAAAGGCTGTAATTTAAATCTTTCATATAATAAAAATGATTAATGAAGCATTCTAATCTAAAATATATTTAAATGTAATATGAAATTTAGATATATATTTTAAAAATATTAACAAAATTTAGAGAATAATTTCCTTTCTTTCTCTATTCTTTATATAAAAAACATTAAAAAATCTAAATATTTCAAACTGATTCAAAATTTATAAATGAGACAGTAATAAATAAATTGGATTATATTTTAAGCTTAAATTTTTGCAGTTTTATACTATATTATGTTATTCTTTTCAAAACTTAATTTTTATAGTAATTAATTTGTAAAATAAAAGAATATAACATTTGTAAAAATAGACAATTGTATATAATTTCTTTTTTATTATAATAGATTATTTGTAATAATATTATTTAAGCTTTTTAATTTGGCTAATATGGACTAAAAATTCAATAAATTACAATTTTGAATTATTTGAATTTCAGATTGATTGCATAAAATACAATTTAAGTATTGAAAATACATTAATTAGTGATGATTTATTATATTATTATTTTTATTTCATTAAAAATAAAATTTATAATAATTATTGTTACAAAATAAGTTGGATTAATAAAATTTAATTCACATTGCACATTTCTAGTTTAGAAATTAATGAGATTGACATTTACATTCATTTGTTAAGTTTGTAAATTAATAAGATTGATACTTGGCTTGATCTTTTTTTAAAATTTAATAAATTTTAAATTTGACGCTTCGCTTAGTTTGAAAATTAATGGAAATGACACATGACTTCATTTACTAAGTTTAGATATTAATGATATTGACACTTGGCAACTCTTTGTTAATACTTAGCAATTCTTATTCGCTACTCTCCTTTTA
>CANXYI011129734.1:0-10608 GCA_948208565.1 Hura crepitans | reverse complement strand
TTTTAGTTATTTTCATTTCCCATTTAAGGTGTTTTAAATCTTGGCAAATTTTTAGCTCTTCCTTTTGAACAAAACCTATTAAGAGACCATAAGTTAGTTATTCATAAGGAATAGGATTGCCATAAGTTTCTTTAATTCTTATTCTTACCTTTTCATTGAGAAGGGTTAGAAGACTAGCAATGAATTTCTCTTTCCACCAAGGTTGGTTAGAGTCTTCTCTTAGCATTACCCTAGTTAAAAAGGTATTTTTATAGTACTAAAAGTCACTAAGTTTTTTACATATGAGATTTGAAAGAAGTTCAGCATTTTTATCTTTTAAACAAGATGGATCACCTAGGAAGTGTAAGGGATGGCTAGGATAAGAGTGGCTACCACATCTGGTATAGGGTTTCCTAACTCATCAAGGATAAGAGTGCCATCTTTTGCAGTTTGGATCGTATCTAAAATGTTCATTTTATCTTAGGTGGTAGGATAGTAATCCCACCATCCTTTTAACTGACCAGAAAATCCTACTATTAGGATTTTTGCTATGGCTTTATTAGGGGTTTTGGATTGGGCTTTATAGGCATTAGCTGTCATGGTCATCTGTTGGAGAAAACCATTAATATTATATTCAGACATACCATCGATGTTCCGTTCATAAATAGTTATGGCATTAAACCTAGATTGACTCAGGATATTTGGTCTATTATTTAAACCTATATCTAGAGCTGTAGTTATTTGAAGAGGTTGTGAGTTATGCCAAAATAATATGTTTACTTTGAACTTGAGTTTGAAGTTTCCCCTATTTTGGTCAACTGATCTTTTAAGCTCTGAATGAACTCAGATATATTGTCCTTAAGGGCTTTTAAACTTTTATTTGAAATTTAGAATGGTTCAAAACCTAGATTTTTAAGCTTTTCATTTCTCATTGTATCAACATTGGAGTCAACAAAGATTTTATTATTTTGTTCTATCCTAGTTAATTGCTTAGCAATTGTACTAAGATGAATATTTGTAAAGTTATTTTATTGGATAATATTTTTAAAATTGTCATTAGTCCTTTCCATGACCATTTTATATGGGGATGTTTCTACAGTCTGTTCTAAGTGTTTAAATTTTAAAAATATATATATATATATATATATATATATATATATAAGTAGACGTAAACCCATGTGTACATATTTCATTATTTATTATTATTATTATTATTATTATTATTATTTTATAATTTATAAATTCATTTTAATTTTGGATGGCTTGGGTTTTATGTGTCACAATTTAATCTAATGGTTTATATTGCTTCCCAAAAAAAAAAATCAAACAAGTATATTTAATTTATTGAATAATTCCATAATTGTGTGGTAGATTGTTGGTCATCATATTTGATGACATGTAGGGCTAGGATTAAACTTGACATTATTTAATCTAATGGCCAAAAATAATTCCTATAAAAATTCTTACATTTTTCTTCTTCTCTTTACTCTTTATTCCTTTATTTCTTATTATTTTTCCATAATTTATTTTAATAGTTCCACTTGTAAATAAATTATGGAACTATAATTTTCATATTCCTCTAATTATTTTTGTATCAAGATGTCTAAGTCTTGATTTTTCTAAGCACTTTTTTGAGAATTTTTGGTTTCCTTGAAGGGTTGCTATTCATATTCAACCATAATCTAGTTTTAATTTTTGATTTTTAACCTCCTATATGACCTCATTTGCTTCTCAAATTACACCATAATTCATTTCATAATTTATGCTACCATCTAGTTAGGTCAATTTCACTTAGGCCTAGGAAGTACTATTTATAACCTAGTTGACATTGTTCAGTGAGACCACCCCCTGTGTAATACCCGAAAAAGCAATATTATAAATAGTACTTCACGGGATGTGAACAGTGTTTCTTGAGACCCGGGTCACACTAAAGTTACTGAATAGAAGTATTAATCATAACATAATTTTTGGAGAAATTTGAAGTGAAAAGAAAGTCATTTAGATAGTTAAAAATGATAGTTAATATTTATGGCAGTGTCACATAAAGAGTGACCTTGTTTTAGCTGAATTGTAAAACATTCAATTTTTGCTAAAAAATTTTTGGGATTTTTACAACCTAATATTCAAATATTCTAAGAGTCTGTTGGCATTAGAATTGAAATTTTTTTGATATCCGGAAGTATTTTTACTAAATTGGGTAAGGATAAAAAAGTTACGTTTTATTTGGTTTTTCTTAGTTTTCAAGCTCGAATTTTCAAAGGCTTTTGGGACATGGATTATATGATTTTTTGGGATTAGTTAGAGACTAATTAAAGGAAAGAAAAGGGGGGTTTTTGTTTTGAAAAGGAAAAAGAAGAAAGAGATTTAATTTCTTTCAAGACCTATATATAAGTTAAAATGGGTTAAATGGTCAAACTTATAATAGTAACCATCTTTTCCCCTTTCTTCATCCTCTATGGTCGATAGCTTCAAGGTAGAAACTCCCCTTTCTTTTTCTTCCTCTTCCTTATTTTAAGCCTTAAATTCACTAAACAATCTATACATTAAAGCTTCTATGACCTTTAGTTACCAATTTTAGTGGAAGATTCAAGGAAAACCGAAATAATTTCTTGGTTAGAAGTCTCAATGAATAGCAAACCCAATTTTTCTCGGGTAATTTCTTCTAATGTTTGGTATTTTTCTTAGGTTCCCTAGTGTAGACACTTGGATTTTAGGCCTAGAAGTTTCCTCTAGATTTAGACTTTGACCTAACCCAAAAAGCTCATGGTGTGATCCTAATCAGAGAAAAATTAGGGATCGGCTCAAGCCTAAAGCCTGACTATAGAAGCCACTTACTTTTAGGCTTAAAATGATAACTAAAGATAGGCTTAAGCAACAAAACATGTAACCTAGAACCATGGTCTATAGACCACCTTGGTACAAGTCTACTTAGACTTTATACTATAAGGTTCGCACTAACCAACCAAGGCCCAGCCTAGAACCGTAAGCTTATGACCCAAGTTTCATTTGAACAAATCAAAGCCCATGTCTACATGGACTGTAATAAACTTAGCCCAAAACTAGGTCCAAGGCCTATGAATCATCGGGTTAAACCTAAAGCTTAGGTCTACATAGACCTAGCAACCGTAGTCCATATGGACCTATCACCAAAAGCTTATAAAAGAGTAAAATTCCTATTTGGACTTATTTCCCAATCACACAATGATTCTGCCTCTTTTAGATAGGAGAGCCACCCACTAAACCTATAAATACCCCTCTATGGTGAGAATTAAGAGAGGAAGAAAGAGGCAATTAGAAAGCTCTTAACCCACTATTCTGAGAGTCCAAGTATAGACTCCAAAGCAAAAATCACTCTACTAGACCTTAGCCCATACTAAAAAAATTATTCTTTCTAAAACCCTACCTTTACATTGTTGCTTCAAGCTCATTTACAAGGTAAGATTTGAGGCTTGTGCTATTCATTATTGTAATTCATTTGTGCATTTTGTTTCTATAAATTGATGATCTTCCATGATTAGTCATATGTGAGGTGATTTTATTTAATCCCTACATCAATTATAGAAGTAGGTTATTATTTTAAATCATTTTAACCATATGTAATTGCCTATTAAAATAATGTAACCATTCTAGAATTGGCATTCTAATAGCATAGACTTATCTTAACATATGAAAAGGTCCATACAAACTTAAATTTTAATATGTGTATGATTTGACATCTATATGGACTATTATTTGTTAACAATCTTCTGTTTACTTTGTATACTATGTTTCAATGTCTTATGCTTACCATGTTGACATGCTTGCATGTTGTTATCTTGTTGTATGACTATTTTCTTCCTTAATATGTATATTGTTGACATTTTGGAATTAATGTGTGGTTTGCACATACTCCCTTCTAAGATGAGTGTAGTCTACACAGATATATGTTTTATGTGTGCTTTTTTTATATTGCAGTCCACATAGATTCCTTTTCACAAGGAAAATAGTCCATACAAATATGTATTATATATATGTGTGTTTCATCTATAAGTCTACACAAACTCCCTTTTATGAGGAATATAGTACACATAGATACATGTCTTGAATTCTTATTCTTGTGAATATTAGTATTTATCTTTGTGTCTTCCTTAGCATGATTAATATGTTATTCTCTCATTCATATCTATTACTAGTGTATGTACCATGATCATTCATATTGGCATTGTGCATGTTGTTATTATTTCATTTAGTGCTATTATAAGATTCTCACGAACCACTATTTATATTGCTAATCATTTTCTCTAAGTTGTGTACAAGTTGACCATTCTCATGGGATACGAGGTCTAGATGGACACTATGCTTAGGACATGATATAGTCTGTATAGATATAGACCAAAAGCTATAAGGAGTCCACATAGACTTGATAACATAGAGACAAGACCAAATAGCTTATTCTCTATTTATTTGTTTTTGTACCTTTTATTTCTTTTAACTATTTTGTGTTGTAATAGTTAGATTAATAACCTATTTTACATGCCAAAACCCTAACCTCACATTAATGATTTCTACATAATTAATTGGCATTCTTAATAAAATGGTTTTGAATTTTCTTTAATAAAAGTCACATAAAAATGTATTTTAACAAAGGCCATCTCCTTGAGATGGGAGTTAGGGAATTACCATCAAATCCCATGGAATTACAAGTAGTTGTTAGGTCAAACAATAACTAATAATTGACTTAATTTCTAGATGTCCAATATACACTAATGCTTGTTGTATATTTTAAATGTTGCAATTTGTTTCCTCTAAGTGAAAAGGTGACATTAATGCTTTAATTTAAAATGATTGCTTGCATGATACAAGATTGATAAATGTTTGAATATAAAGGAAGGTATATTATTAAGGCATAAATAATATATGATTCCAAACCCTTTTTGTGTAAAAGATTAAAGGTCCTAGTGTAGAGCTAGCTGGTGACTCCAAATACTAACTACCTCATCCCCAGTAAAACAACATAAATCTATAGTGGTGACTCCACTAGGGACTAAGATGCATATAGCTCCTATGAGGATTAAAGATTTCTCTACATTGGTAGTAGCCTATCATGTTGTAAAGGAGGTTCAAAAAGAAAGAGAGTTTTATTAGAAGAAAAGATCTTATAGCTAGTGATTAGCCAGTGCTACTTAGCACATAGACAAGAAGTTCAAGGGAGGTTAGTCTAGGGTACAATCACAGTGGTTTTAGAGACAAGGCCAGTCACAGAATTAGGGACAAAGAGCCTAGAGTAAAGTAAAATAATAGTCACAGGTTGCTAGTGCTCTAGTTTTTATTGCTAGGAATAATTTGATACCTCAATGTGAAACATGCCATAAGAGACATAAAAGAGAGTGTTAAAAGAACAAGCTAGAAGTATGCTTTAGTTGTGGTTCATCATATCATTTTCTCATGGACTATCCTAATAGATTTGATGCTAGATTAGGATCTATATCTACTTCTACCCAAAGTTAGAGAGGAGACCCAGGTGATAGAGGAGAGAGAATAAGGGAGCTCAGAGGGCTAGATTAAAGCACCTGTTAGACAGTATGGTATTAGAGTTAGAGAGGAGACAAACTCTTGAACATTATTGCTAGTATTTTCCTTCTCTTCGACTTTTCTATTTTAGCATTAATAGATCTAAGGTGTACACACTTTTATATATGCACTGCATGGGCACATGATCTAGAGCTAAGATTAAAATTGTTTGATATAGAGAATATCATTAGCAACCCTATAGGTTAGCACGTTATAAAGAATAAGGTTTACAAAAAGTGTCCCTTGATAGTGCAAAGACATAAGTTTTTAGCTAATTTGATTAAGCTACCTTTTAATAAGTTTAATTTGTTCTTGGGTATGGATTGGTTATCCAAGTATCAAGCAGTTGTGGATTGTCAATAGAAATAGACATCGCTTAAGGCTAATAATAGAGTGGAGATTATAATTGTTAGTGAGAGGATAAACTTTCTATCCAGTGTTATATCAATTGTTACAGCTAGGCAGATGTTGAAAAAGGGTTTCCAAGCTTTCTTGGCTTACGTGCATGATACTAGTAAGGAAAAGCTAGATGCTGGTGCTATATAGTGGTGTAAGAGTATATGGATGTTTTTTTAAAAATGTTATCCGATTTACCACATAAATGGGAACTCGAGTTTAGTATGGAGGTTTTACTTGGCATTACACTGGTATTTATAATTCTATACAGGATAGATCATAGGTAGTTAAAAGAGTTAAATATTAAATTGCGAGAGTTGATTGACAAGGGTATCATAAGCCCCAGTGTATCACCTTGGGGAGCACTAGTTTTGTTTGTAAAGAAGAAGGATGGTTATCTTCAATTATGTGTGGATTATTAATAGTTGAATAAAGTAGCCACCAAGAACAACTATCATTTACCATAAATTGATGGTGTCTTTGATCAGCTTAGAGGTGGTAAGGTGTTTTCCAAGATTGATTTGAGATCAGGATATTCTCAGTTAAGGGTTAAAGAGGTAGATGTGCCTAAGATTGCTTTTAGAATACATTATGGCTATTATAAGTTTTTGGTAATGCCATTCGGGCATACTAATGCTCCTGTAGCTTTTATAGATCTCATGAACTGTGTCTTCTAACCTTTGTTAGATCAATTTGTGGTAGTCTTCATTGATGATATTTTGGTGTATTCCAAGAGTAAAGAAGAGCATGAACAACATTTAAGAACAGTTCTTTAGGTTTTGAGAGATGAGAAACTTTATGCCAAACTCAATAAATGTGAGGTTTGGCTAACTGAGGTGTCTTTCTTAAGACATATAACTTTTGCAAAAGGTATACAAGTTGATCCCAGCAAGATTAAAGCTATAATTGGATGGAAGTTGCCTTAGGATAGAATAGAGATTAGGAGTTTCCTAGGTTTGGTTGGTTACTATAGATGGTTTGTCAAGGGGTTTTCCTTGATTGCAACACGTATGACTCGCTTGTTAAGGAAATATGTTAAGTTTGTTTGGGATGATAGATTTCAAGAGAGTTTTGATAAGTTGATAGCAATGTTAACATAACGCCCCTATCTTTCTATAGCTAGTGACATGGAAGGATTTCACCATTTATAATGATGCATCTTATAATGGTTTGGGGTGTGTTCTTATGTAAAAGGGTATGGTTGCTGCATATGCTTTGAAACAACTGAAGCTACATGAGATGAGTTACCCTACTCATGATTTAGAGATTGCAGCTATTGTTTTTGCTATAAAAATTTGGAAACACTATCTCTGTGGAGAAAAGTGTTATATTTATATGGATCACAAGAGTAAAAGTATCTTCCTACATAGAATGAGCTAAACTTAAGGCAAAAATGCTAGATGGAATTTATCAAAGACTATGATTGCTTGATTAATTATCATCTAGAGAAGGCTAATGTAGTTGCAGATGCTCTTAGCAAGAAGTGTATATTAGCCATGCAAACCATGAATGTCAAGTTAAAGAATATAGATAGTGATGCTTTTTTGGCTTAGTTGCAAGTGAAGCCAGTTTGTTATAATAAGTGAAGGATTCTCAAAAAGTTGATCAAAATCTGATAAGTGTGATGAGTTATATCCAAAAAGGGAAGCCTATTGAGTATGAGATCAAGAGTGATGGCTCTTTATATTATAATAATAGGATATGTGTACTAGATGTGGAAAAGCTAAAGAAGTAGATTTTGCAGGAAGCTCACAGTGCTCCATATGCAATACATCCTAGTAGCACCAAGATATTTTAAGATTTAAAAACCTCTTTTTGGTGGCCAAGTAAAGACATGTGTCTGAGTTTGTGACCAAGTGCCTTACATTTCAATAGGTAAAGGTTGAGCACTAGGTTCCCTCTAGATTGCTCAATCCTATAGCAATTCCTGAATGGAAATAGGATAAGGTCACTGTGGACTTTATTGTTGGCTTACCTGTGATAAGAAGCATATATGATTTAGTCTGAGTTGTGGTAGATCAGTTAACTAAGACTACACATTTTATACCAGTCGGGATGGATTACTCTTTGGAGAAACTTGCAGAGTTATATATTGATGAGATCATTATATTACATGGAGTGCCTACTTCTATTATATTAAATAGAGACCCGAGGTTTTCATTGAGGTTTTAGAAAAAGCTTAACAATGCCTTGGGCACTCGATTGTGTTTTAGTACAACATTTCATTCTTAGATTGATAATCAATTAGAAAGAGTCATTTAGGTAACTTTTGATACTTTAGTTATTTTGATGATAAGTTATATGTGTGATGTTCGTGCAAAAGCATTTTTTGATAGGTGCTTGAGGATATGTTAAAAAGTTGTGCTATCAAATTCAAGGGGAGCTAGGATCGATACCTTTCCTTAGTTGAGTTTTCTTACAACAACAGTCATCAAGCAAGCTTTGGAATGGCTCTTTATAAAGCTTTGTATAGAAGGAAGTGCAAAACTCTTTTGCTATGGAATGAGCTAAGTAAGACAAAATTTATAGGGTCATATCTAATTAAAGATGTGAAAGAGAAAGTGAAGATCATTAAGGATAGATTAAAGGTAGCTTTAGATAGACAAAATTTATATGCTAACTTGAAGAGGAAAGACATTTAGTATGAAGTGCGAGATAAGGTATTTCTTAAAGTTTCACCTTAGAAGAAAGGTCTACACTTTGGCATGAAGAGCAAGTTAAGTCTGAGGTTTATTGGTCCATATGAAATGATATAATGTGCGGAGCCATTAACCTACAAGTTAGCTTTTCCTTTTAAGCTTTAGTTGATACATAACATCTTCCATTGTGTCTATGCTTTAGAGGTATAGAATAGATCCTTAAAGTGTGTTGTTAGCTGAAGAAATACAAATCAAACCAGATTTGTCATATAAAGAGGAACCGATCAAGATCTTGGCGTGAGAAGTGAAGGAGCTATGGAATAAGATAGTGCCTCTAGTGAAAGTGTTCTAGAGACATCATGTTATGGTAAAAGCCACCTGTGAGGCCAAAGCTAAGATGAGAGAGCAGTACCCTTACTTGTTTGAAATTGGTAATTTTGAGGATGAAATTTTCTTTTAATAGGCAAAGAAGTGTAACACTTGAAAAATTTTGGTATTAAAAATAGTACTTCCTGAGATATAAATAGTGTTTCCTGAGACTCAAGTCACTCTAATCTTACTGAATAGAAATGTTAATCATAACATAATTTTGGGTGAAACTGAAGTGAAAATGAAGTCATTTAGATGGTTAAGAATAATAGTTAATTTTTACGACAGTGTCACATGAATAGTGACCTAATTTTAGTTGAACCATAAAATATTCAATTTTTGCTCATAAAATTTTGGGATTGATACAACTTGATACTTAATAGTCTGTTGGCACTGGAATTAAAATTTTTAGATATCAGGAAGTATTTTTTCTAAATCAGGTAAGGATAAAAATTTATGTTTTAATTAGTTTTTCTTAGTTTATAAGTTTAGGTGTTTAGAGGCTTATAAGACATAGATTATGTGATTTTTAGGGATTTAATTAGAGATTAATTAAAAGGAAGAAAAAGGGGTTTTGATTGTAAAAAGAAGAAAGAAGAAAGAGATTTAATTTTCTTTAAGACTTATATATAATTCAACGTGGGGTTAAGTGGCCAAACTTATAGTAGTAACCATTTTCTCCACTCTTTTTATCCTCCATGGCCAATGGATTCAAGGTTTAAGCTCCCTTTTCTTTTTCTTCCTCTTTCTTATTTTAAGCCCTAAATTCACCTATCAATCCACACATTGAAGCCTTTATGACCTCTAATTACATATTCTAGTAGAAGATTCAAGGAAAACTGAAGGATTTTTATTTTTTTGGTGTCTAGATGAATTGTAATTCACTTTTGATTGGGAGAGCTTTTTTATCTTTGACATTTTCCCAAGTTTTCTAGGATGCTAAAAAGTATTTTTATAAAGTTGGTTCATGTTTTAATGGTTGTAGGGTTTTTTATGGATTTTTTAATAAAAATCCTACTTATGTTTGTAGAGCAAAATTACACGAGGTAGAGTAAAGACAAAGAGAAGGTGTCATTGAGCCTTAGTGGGGTATTTTGACTTAAAATTAAGAGTAATTAAAGTAAAATGCCTTGATATGTGTATTCTTAAAGTATAAATTATTTGTATATGTGTATGTAAGCATGTACAAATTGATGATAAAGATAATTAATCATAGAAAATATGTTTTGCCATTGTATGAACATCTCAAGAGGCATGAAAAATGACTAAATTTATGGTTTAAGTACGTGTGCTTATGGTTGAATGACTCATAATGCATGGTTTTTGTTTTTGTTGCTATTTTATGCTTGATTGGAAGAATGTTGGCTTAGAATGCTTATGGCATTCTTATGTAATCTAGGTGAGGTCTTGTAACACCTTAATACCCAACTAATAACATATTCAAATATAGGACGTTACAAGTGATATCTCTTATCCAATCCGATTGTCGGATCTGAATGATAGACATTACATGAACTTAACTATCTTACTACAATTAACCACAAACACAAAACTATAATGGTATAAAACTTGAGCCCACTATTTCTTCATATACATAAGTGCCGGTCTACTAATGTTACTTACCTATGTACATGTGTTGCCAAATTGAAACCTATTAATTTGTGCTACTTTGCTT
>CANXYI011129497.1:0-17780 GCA_948208565.1 Hura crepitans | reverse complement strand
AAAAGAGGTAGATGTACACAAGATGACTTTTAGCATAAGATATAGCCATTATGAGTTTTTAGTGATGTTATTTGGTTTAACCAATGCACCTGCAGCATTCATGGATCTCATGGACATAATTTTTAGGCCGTTCTTAGATCAGTTTGTAGTAGTCTTCATCGATGACATTCTTGTGTATTCTAAGAATTGAGATAACTATAAGAAGTATTTAAGGACTATTTTGTAAATGCTGAGAGATCAGAAATTCTATGCCAAGCTCAGTAAGTATGAGTTTTGGCTAGAGGAAGTGTCATTTTTGGGACACTTAGCATCAGCAGAGGGTATCAGGGTAAATCTTAGCAAGTTTAAGGTTGTGATGATAAAAGACACCTAGGAATACAACGTTGGGTTTGGCAAGCTATTACAAGAGGTTTGTCAAGGGGTTTTCTTTGATTGCAGCCTCTATGACATGTCTTATGAGCAAGAATGCAAAGTTTATGTGGGATTATAAGTGCTTGGAGAGCTTTGACAAGCTTAAGAGTACATTGATAGAGGCCTTTGTCTTATTTCAGCCGATTTCAAGGAAAGGGTTCACCATCTATATTGATGCTTCCTTGAATTGGTTAGGTTGTGTACTCATGCAAGTGGGCATGGTAATTGCCTATTCTTCATGACAATTGAAACCTTATGAGAAAAATTACCCTACTTATGATTTGGAAATAAAAGTGATTGTGTTTGCTCTCAAGATTTAGAGGCATTATTTATATGGGGAGAGATTTTATATTTACATTAATCACAAGAGTCTAAAGTATCTTCCTACTCAAAAGGAGCTGAATTTAAGATAGAGGAGATGGGTAAAGTTAATTAAGGACTATGATTACTTTATTAACTATTATCTAGGGAAAGCTATTGTTAGGGTAGATGCATTGAGCAGGAAGCTTATATCAACTTTGAAAGTCATAAATGTTAGTTTAGAGATACAAGATGATAAGGCTTTGTTAGCGAAGCTTCAAGTTAAGCCAAGTTTATTACATCAAGTTAAGGATGCTCAGAAGGATGATTATAGATTGTAAAATGTTATAACTTTGATTCAAGAGTGAAAGCTGATTAAGTATCAGATTAAGGAAGATAGGCATCTATATCATCATAATTGTCTATGTGTGGTTGATAATGAGGATTTGAGATAGCAAATCTTGCAAAAAGACCATAATGCTCTATATGCTATGTATCTTGGTAGTGCCAAGATATACCAAAAGTTCAAGACAATCTATTAGTGGTTGAGCATGAAAAGAGATATAGCTAATTTTGTGACCAAATGCCTTACTTGTCAGCAAGCAAAGGCTAAGCATCAAGTTCTATATGGATTACTTCATTTTATAGCATGCCAAAATGAAAATGGCATTAGGCCACTATGGATTTTGTAGTTAGATTACCAATGACCAAGAACAATTGTGATTTCGTATGGGTTGTGGTTGAAAGATTAACTAAGTTAGCACACTTTATTCTAGTAGGGATGGTTTTTTCTTTAGAGAAGTTGCTAAAGCTATATATAGATGAGATAATTCGGTTGTATGGGGTGCCATTTTCCATTATTTTTTACCAGGACCTTAGGTTTACTTCAAGATTTTAGAAGAAACTCCATAATACTTTGGGGACTAGATTGAGTTTTAGCATAATTTTTCATTTGTAAATAGATGGTCAGTTAGAGAAGGTTATCAAAAATTTGAAGTATAAGTTGAGAAGTTGTGTGATCAAGTTTAAAGGCAGTTGGGAACATTTTTTGTCTTTGGCAAAATTTGCCTATAATAACAATCACCGAACAAGTCTAAGTATTACTCCATATAAAGCCCTATATAGGAAGAGATACAAAACATCATTATATTAGAGTGAGCTTAGTGACAACAAGCTTATAGGGCCAAATTTGATTATAGATGCAGAAGAGAAATTGAAGATCATCAGAGAGAGGCTAAAGGTTGCTTTTGATAGATGGAAGTCCTACACAGACTTCAAGAGAAGAGATATTCAGTATAAGGTGGATGATAAGGTTTTTATGAAGGTATCTCCATGGAAGAAAGTGTTAAGATTTGGCAAAAAGGGTAAGCTAAGTCCTCGGTTCATTAGGCCATACAAAATAATAAAATGTATGTGTCCTTTGGCTTATAGACTTACTTTACCCCCTAAATTATAGCAAAATCATGATGTATTCCATGTGTCTATACTAAAAAGATATAGATTAGATGCAACACATGTGTTATCAGCTAAGCAAGTGGATATATGACTAGACTTGTCTTATGAAGAAGAGCTAATTAGTATCTTAGCTTGTAAGGTTAAAGAGTTATGGAATAAAACTATGCCATTAGTGAAGGTTTTATGGTGATATCACAGCATGAAAGAAGCAACATGAAAGAGTGAAGATCATAAGAAGGAGTAGTATCCATATCTCTTTAATCCAAAAAATTTCAAAGATAAAATTTCTTTTAAGAGGGTAAGTAACGAAATGATCCAAAAATGCCAACATTTATGAATATTACTTCTCGAGATGAATAGTGTTTCTCAAAACCTGAGTCACACTAATTAGACCAATAAGAAGTATTAATCATAAAATAATTTTGGGCAAAGTTTATAGCCAATCTGAAGTCATTTGGATCATTAAAAATACAAAAGAAGATTTTAAGATAGTGCCATGTGAATATTGACCTAATTTTAGCTGAATCACAAAATATTTAATTTTTTCTCAAAATATTCCAGGTTTAATACAACTTGATACTTAAAAATTCCAAATAATACAATGGCACTAGAATTGAAATTCTTAAATATCAAGAAGTATTTTTACTAAATTGGGTTAAGTTTATTTATTACTTTTTTATGTAATTTTCAATCTTTTTGAATGTGGATTTTTATATGATTTTAGAATAACATTTCAAAATATTATTGGACTTTTAAAAGGTGAAAATTGAGTGTTATATAGTGGAAAAAGATTTTTTGAAGGGATTTTTCATGTGGAATAAATATGGGCCCTTGATTTATATGTAGGCTAATCATAGCCACACCTTGAAACATATAAAAAGGGAAAGTTTAGGGGTTGGAAACACTATTCCCAATAGCCTCTCTCCCTCTCTCTTTTTCATAGTAGATGACACCACCTTTCTTTGCCCCTCTCCCTTGATTTCTTTTTCTTCCCTCAAAATTACCCATTAATTCATGATCTTAACCATTAGGGCCACCTTTCATGACCTTTAGTTAGTGATTGTGGTGAAACATTCAAAGAAAAATAAGAGATTTTATGATTTTTGCAATTTAATAAATAGTAACTAACTTTTAATTGGGTAAGAATATTCATAAATCAACATTTTTCTAGACTCTATGAGTGCCCAAAAGTGTGTTTCTAGGCTTGTTTTAATTTTGGATATATATTTGATTTATTGTGAATTTTATAAGTTAAGTATGTTTGAATTTGTAAATGAAAATGTGACTCGAACATCTAAGGGATAGGAAAAGGTCTAAGCGAGTCTCAAAATCATATTATGACCTATTTTGGTATGTGTATTCATATTAATGTGTGATTTAACCATTTGTATGAGCATTAGTTGTGATTATTGCATTATGGAACAATTAATGCTAAGTAATAAATGTGAATGATGATGGGTGTATGTATAGCATGATGTGTAGGTGTGGTTATAAATGTTTTTAAAAGTGAAATGTATGTGTAAGTTCATGTCTGTGTAGAGGCCAAATGCCTTATGTGAGTTATATATGTGGATGTGGCTTATATGATGTAAAAGAAATGTATGTTTTACTTACTTATGTTAATGTGCATGTACTTTGGATGGAATTTTGTGCTAGAGGTGATATGTTCAAGTATAAAATTTAAAGATATGTGAGTGTGTGAGGAGGGGCTGAAAGTGTGTCTCTTAATGCATGTATGAGCATAAGCTTATTATAAGTTTCATAAATCATAAGAATTTTATGACGTGATTATGTTGGCATAAGTAAGTTTTGGATTATGATTTATATGTTAGTTTGAAATATATTGTGGTTATGGGAGTGTTGATTTCTTTATAAATTATGGTTACAAATGACATTATGGGTTTTGCCTATAGACTGATTAATGGTTAAATGTGGTTTACGATTCATGTGTGCTAATGAGGCAATGAACCTAAAAAGTTATGCTATGGGCATATGTCATTTATGCTTTATGAATTATTAATGTTGAATATGTTTAAGCATTTTATGAGCATGATAATATGGCTAAAGGCCAATTATGATAAGATATTAAACTTAAATGTGTTCAATTATTAAAAGAGAAAATAATGTGGTTAAGATCACAATAATTTAAAATAGTGAAATTAAGAAGTTTAATAATGCCCCATATGATTAGAAAACCTAGATTGCATAGATTGACCGATCAACTAAGGAACTGTAATGCCCCTAAAAGTCCAAACATTTATGAATAGTACTTTCCTGAGATGAATAGTGTTTTAAGACCTAGGATGTACTAAAATCACTGGATGTAAGTATTAATAATAAAATAATTTTGGGTAAAGTTTGAGAACAATCGAAGATCATTATAGTTAAAAATGCTCTGAAAATTTTTAGAATGGTGACTTAGGAATAGTGGCCAAGGCAAAGCTATGCCATAAATCAATTTCAAAGTTGCTTAAAAAATTACAAAACTTATACAACCTGATATTCAAAAATTCTAACAAGTCTAATGGCACTAAAATGGAAATTTTTAGATATTGGGAATTAATTTTTCTAAAATCGAGTAACATGAAAAATATTGTTTTTAATTGGTTTCCTTCATTTTTTAAGCTCTGATTTTTAGAGGCATATGGGGAATAATTCAAGTGATTTATTTCAATAAAAATGGCTAATAATTAGGCTCAAAAAGATATGAAAATTTGGGGAAAATGCATAAATAATGAATTTTTAGAGAGAGGTATAAAAGGGTCAAATTTTTCTCAAAAGTTAAAAATCCTATTCACCCTTCTCTCTATCATAGCCAATAGTAACCTCTCCTCCCCTCCACTATTTTTCATTTCTTCCTTCTCCCATTTGAGCTCAAATCTCACCACTAGAATGAAACCAAATAGCCTCCACACCCTAAGTCACCTCTAGGAAATGGAATTTTGGAAAGAAGAAGCTCGGATTTGTCTGTTTTGCTATCCCATGAATTGAACCTACTTTTGTTTGGGTAAGAATTTCTAACTTCTAATATTTTTCCTAGATATTAGGGGTGCCCAAAAGAGGATATATGGTCTTAGATTTATTTTTAAAGCGTCGATTGATTTATTACGAATTTTTGAATAATTCCCGTGTTTATGTTAGGGGTTTTCGAATCGAGTAGTGATAATGGTAAAACCAAGGTGTAAATGGATCTCAAGTCTCTTCCACAGTCATTTCAGTATATGTAATTGAAATAAAATATGTGAATTATATGAAAATTCCTAAATTGCCATATTAGGCATAATATGTAATAAATGTATCAAATTATGTTATGTCACTAATGACATGCAATTAATGAGTTGTATGGTCTATTATAAGTATGTTAAAGTGTTTAGAATGATATGATTAGATTGAAATAAAGTAAAGGTGAAAAACATGCATTATGTGAAATATGAGGCATATTATGGAGTAATGTGAGGTAAAAATGGTATAATGTATTATGCATGACTATCTAAGACTAAATTGGATTTAATTTAGTTGTTTGACATTTTTCTGACTGAGTGGTTACATTTGAATGCATTAGAAATGGGAAATGCTTACGTGATGATCGTTATGCTATGTGTGTGCATTATGGGAAAAGTGACCAGAAAATGCTTATATGCACTTCTTTATGATAATAAGCACGCTTAGTGTGACCTGCAACATGTTTATTAGGTTATGAACTCTTTATGGTTGTTATGGAACATTGGTCGAATGACACAAGAGCCATGTATGGGTTTTTTTTATTTTTAGATTTCATTGCCTGAATATATGTGTAAATAGGCCATATATATGTTTGAGTCACAACATATGATGGTTTAGTACTTGTCTTTTAATATTAAGTCAAGGTTTATAATAGAATGAAGACATTTTTGGTGCTAGGTAATGTAAATACGATATTACATGTTTTGTTATGAGTATGGATGAATGGTTAAAAAGCAAACCATATACATTTGTGTTAGCATGAGCTAAATAATGAGAAATGGTTATGTGTAGCTTAGTGGCCAAAATTCCTAGATGGCATAAAGGAATGTAATTCTTGGTTCCATAAGTTTAAATTACACATAAATATGTCATGGGTTATGGCTATGAAGCTTAAATGATGAATGAGATAAATTGTGCCTATAACAACATATATGGCCGAATGTCATGTTAGTAGGCATATGCATCATGGCTTATAATTTGTGATTATTAAATTGCAAGCATGTTTTATCGATTATAATGAAGTCAAATTGTGTATTAACATGACAAACTAAGGTTTATGACAAAAAATGTATCTTAGACCTAAAAAGAGCTAAAAAGAGTTCTCTTAATCGCATTATGCCATATAAAGAGATAATTGATTTACGTAAGGCATAAATTGATCTAAATGAATTTATGGCCTTAACTTGAGTTTGTATATGGATAATAAATGCTAAAAATCCATAGATGAGATGGGTATTGTGGATGATTTTTCATATGGCACAAATATGGCATAATGTATGTTAAAGTGAGCATAAATGGCAAAAATGATTTTCTTTCATGAAATGAACAATTTTAGTCATGCAATGGCTAACATATGTATGTTAAAAACTATGTAAGCTTATTTAATGAGGTGAAACTAAAATTAATGGTTTTAGCCCATGAGATTTAACAACTTAGGTAGGGGAATAATAGTTCCTAGGGCACTTCGGTGCTTAGATGAGATCCAAAGGTTCACTTTTAGTCTTACCTGAGGTTATATGTGTTGTGATCTTTGAATATTTATAGATGTAGTTACCTAGAAGGTTCCATAAATAGCCACTGAAATGAGCACATACGGGTGAAGCCATATAAGTCTTAATGGGCGCTGCACACTTAGTTGGCACAATAGCCATTAAAGTATAAAATAAGGGCCATTACATAAGATATGATCCCGTTATCCATAGGTTCAAGGTTATCCCTATAGGTATAAGCTAAGTTAATATGGCAATCAACAAAAAAGCATGTCATGACATTAAATGACAGATAAGTGCATGTAAGATATGAAAACTCAATTTAATGAATTTTAGCTTTATATGTTGTTTTGCTATACATGCATGATATGGATATCCTTATGCATGATGTAGGTTAATTGGATATAAATGTGACATATTATCATTTGTTTGAATGTTATGCAATATGTAAAATGATTTTTCATGTAAATAAATGACATTTAACTATGACATGTTAAGATTGATGATTAGCACATGTTATTTCGATTACATCATTTAGTATTGGCTTACCATGTCATTTGTTTATGACATGCTGGTACAAAAGGCATTTTGATACTAGAAGCCTCAGGACTCTAAAACTAATCAAGAGAAGGCTTTTTTTTGGTAAATTTATTGATATATAATAGTTGTGATGTATAGGTGCACTCAAATGTGTAATGTGAGGGATAGGCATAAATTTGTATCTATTTTGTAACTAAATGTTTATTTTTGGATTTTAAAATGTGTAAACTATGATAATACATGTTGTGTTGTATGATATCTCTTTTTGAGGTTGAGATATCCTGTGTTTGTGTTTATGTGTTGTTGGAGTGATTAAAGGATCACATGGAGTTTGAAAAAGTGTATAGAATGATCATAGAAGTGTATTTTCTTGTGTAGGTTACTATTCAAAATTTGGGATAGTGCTCGATACTGCCGTTATGCTACCAAAATTTTTGCATAAGGATTCCTAGTTTTAAATATGTGGCACTATTATAGAAAAGTTTTTGAAAACTTATGTTTTCACATAGAATGATGTTGACAAATAATGTTTTAATGAGATAAAGGAATTAGAATGAGTACATAACTCAATTTGTGTGCACATCTTAGTTGGGTTTAGCAACTGGACTAGGTAAGAGGTGCCACATTTAGAGGTATTAGAGCTTCAGTTTAAGCATTTTGAGGAAACATTTAAGTGCTTAGGGTCTAAAGTCCACATCACATACTATTAGACGTCAAGGCTTATCGAATTGTTGTCTTACCTACAAATATGATGAGTGCTTTAGCATAAGGTAGTAAGGATGAAGTCAAGAGTCATACTTTAAGTATGGTAGCACTCGAGGCCAAAAGAGTTAGATTTACATCTGTGAGCGTAGCAAGACATGCATAGTCAGGATAGGCTCTACTAATATTCCTATAAAAGATGCTTCAGCTGTTAATTTAAGCTACTACTACTACTTCACCACCACCATCACCATAACCTAAGGTTCCTTTGGCCCTCTAAAAAACCTACTTAGAGACGGTGAAGAAGATAAGGGCAAAGGATTCCAAGGGAGAAAGCAAGATAAAGCTTAGAAAGGTGAAGTACTAGTTGGACCACACCAAGAAAATCATGAAGTAGATATGGTGCACGCAAAAGGAGAAAGTGATATATGCTTCCTCACTATTGCAAGAAGAGGCCTCAAAGTGGTTGGAGGACCTTATAGAGTACAAGACAAAGGATCAAGTAATGTGGGAGTTCTTCTTGGCAGAATTTCATAATAATTATATCATAGAGGACTACCTTAATGCTAGGAGGCAACAACTTATGTATCTAAAGCAAGACAAGATGACCATCAGTGAATATGAGAAGGAATTAACCATGCTTAGTAGATATGCTAAGGACACCATTACCATTAAGGTAGACAAGTGCAAGAGGTTTGAGAAGGGCCTATATATAGAGATTAAGTCTTAAGTGGTACTAATGAAGATCAGGGATTTCTCTCAGTTAGTGTCAGTCTATAGATTTATTCAAGGAGTGAAAAAAAAGGAGAAAGAATTTTATCAAAAGAAGAGAGCAGCTAGTCTAGGAACATCTAGTGCTGCTCCACTATTAGGCAAGAGGTATAAGGGATTCTAGTCTTACTCTACTCAGCAGTCATAGAAGGAAGGCTTGTCACAAAAATTGGCTCAAAGTGAAAAGGGAAATCTTGGTAGCCATAGTCTCAAGCTACTTCTACACCAATATCAATAGGCAATAAGAGTCATGTTCCTCAATATTTGACATGTTTCAAGAAGCATAAGAAAGAATGTTAGAGGAATCTAGGGTTATTCTTTAATTGTGGATAGTCGAGTCACATGCATAAGAATCATCTTCAGGGACAGAGTATAGATCAGAGATCAGCACCTATATAGACTGGAGGTCAAAAGGGAAGTTAATGAGAGAGAGTCAGGAGAGCTCAGAGAGATAGATTAGAGTCTTAACATGAGCATAAATCACCTACCCGTTAGTATGCCATTAGAGCTCGGGAGGATGCAGACGAGCCAAACATTATCATCGATACTTTTCTCCTCTTCGACTCCCTTATTTTAGCATTAATAGATCTGGAATCTACAGATTCATATATTTGCACATCATGGGAATGAAACTAAGGGTTTGTTTTAGAACCACTTAACCTAGAGATCACGATTAGTAACCCCATAGGCCAGCATGTGGTAGTTTACTGAGTGTATAGAGATTGCCCTTTGCTGATACAAGATCATCAGTTTCTTGTTGACTTAATAGAACTACCATTCAATGATTTTGACTTGATATTAGACATGGACTAGTTGTCCAAATGTCAAGCAATTTTAAACTATAGGCATCAGAGGTTGACTCTTCAGGCTAATGATAAGTATGAAATCATAGTCATTAAAGAAAGAATTAACTTCTTATCGAGTGTGATATCTATAGTCACAGCTAGGCAGTTGATGAGAAATGGTTGTTAGGCATATCTTGCTCATGTGTATGACACCAGAATAAAAGAATTAGATATTAGTAGCATACCTATTATGGCTAAGTTTGTTGACGTCTTTCTAGAAGAATTATCGAGTTTGTCACTAGGAAAAAGAACTTGAGTTTAGTATTAAGGTTTTGCCTAATACAGCTCCAGTATTTATAGGACCTTATTGTATGGTGCCATTTGACTTAAAGGAGTTAAAGGTGCAATTACAAGAGTTGTTGCATAAGGGATTTATCAAATCGAGTGTTTCACTATTGGGAGCACCAGTTCTGTTTATTAAGAATTGTTAACTTCAGTTATATGTTGATTACTAATAGTTGAATAAAGTGACCATCATGAATAAGTATCCTTTGCCATAGATTAATGATATATTTGATCAGTTTAGAGGAGCTAGAGTGTTCTCTAAGATAGATCTGAGATCTGAATATTATTAGTTAAGAATGAAGGAATCGACTATGGTAGAGACTATTTACAAAATAAGGTATGGTCACTATGAGTTTTTGGTGATGCCATTAGGGCTTACCAATGCTCTTATAGCATTTATAAACTTAATGAATAGAGTCTTCAGACCTTACCTTGATTAGTTTGTGGTACTCTTCATAGACAACATTTTGGTTTACTCAAAGAACAAAGAAGAGCATGAACAACATTTAAGAACCATTGTTTAGATTCTAAGAGAAGAAAGCTTTATGCCAAACTCAAAATGTGTGAGTTTTGGTTGAGTGAAGTAACTTTCTTGGGACATATATCATCAATAGATGGTATAAGAGTTAATCCTAACAAGATAGAAGCATTGATAGAATAGAAGCCACCTAGGAACACCATAGAGATCAAGAGTTTCCAAGGGTTGGCCAAGTACTACAGATGATTTGCCAAGGGGATTTCCTTGATAGTAGCTCCTATGACATGGTTATTAAGGAAGGATGTTTAGTTTGTTTAGGATGCAAGTACTAAGAAAGCTTTGATAAACTCAAGGCTATACTGATAGAGGCTTCGACTCTTATGCAACCTATTTTGGGAAAAGGCTTTACCATATATAATGATGTGTCTCACAATGGGTTAAGGTGTGTTCTAATACAAGATGGTAATGTTGTTGCCTATGCTTTAAGATAATTAAATCCACATATGAAGAACTACCCTACTCATAATTTAGAGCTTACATCTATTGTGTTTGCTCTAAAAATCTAGAGACATTATCTTAAAGGGAAAAGTGTTATATTTACATGGATCATTATAGTTTTAAGTATCTTCCAACCTAGAAGGAAGTAAATTTAAGACAAATTAGGTAGATAGAGTTGATTAAGGACTATGACTACCTAATTGATTATCATCTAAGGAAGGCAAATGCAATGGCTGATGCACTTACTAAGAAGTTCATGGTAGCCATGAGAGCCATGAATGTCAGATTAAAGCTTGTATGTGATATTGCCTTATTAGCTGAGAGACAAGTTAAGGCCAATTGATTACAGCAAGTAAAGGATTGTTAGAGAGATGATCAGAAACTGATAAGTATAATAAGTGGTATCTAAGAGGGGAAGCTAACAGAGTATGAGCTTAAGGGAGATGGCTATTTGTACTATCATGATAGAATTTGTGTGCTAGATATAGACGAGTTAAAGAAGTAGATTTTGTAAGAAGCTCACACTGCTCCCTTTGTGATGCATCCTTTGTAGCAATAAGATGTATCAAGATTTAAAGCTTTCTTATTGGTGGTCGGGCATGAAGAGGGATGTGTCTTAGTATGTGATTAATTGCCTTACTTGTCAGTAGGTAAAGGTAGAGTAGTAAGTTCCTTTTGATTACTTCATCCTATAACAATTTTAGAATGGAAATGGGATAAAGTGACCATAGACTTCGTGGTTAGACTACTTATGACAAGGAGCAATTGTGATTTTGTATGGGTTATGATAGATCACCTTACTAAGATAGCTCATTTTATACCAAAGAGAATGGATTATTCCTTATAAAAACTAGTAGAGCTTTATATGGATGAGATAGTCAAATTGCATGGAGTGCCATCTTCAATTATATCGGATTGGTATCAAAGGTTCAAATTGAGGTTTTGGAAAAAACTTTGTCATACCTTAGGTACTCAGTTGAGCTTCTGTATAGCATTATATCAATAGATAGATAGACAATATGAGAGAGTCATTTAGATTCCTAAGTATATGTTGAAAGGTTGTACATTAGAATTCAAGGGAAGTTAGAACTGATATTTGTCCTTAGCTGAGTTCGCTTATAATAATAGTCATCAAGTGAGTCTTGGCATGGCTCCTTATGAGGCCTTTTATGAAAGAAAGTGCAAAATGCCTTTGTGTTAAAATGAGCTCAGTGAAACTAAGCTCGTGGGGCTAGATTTGATATAAGATGTAGAAGAAAAGGTGAAAATCATCTGAGAGTGATTAAAAGTAGCTTCTGATAGACAGAAGTCATATGTAGACCTAAAGAGAAAAGAGGTGGAATATAAAGTGGGAGATAACATTTTTCTTGAGGTTTTGCCTTAGAAGAAGGTTCTACATTTTAGGAAGAAAGGTAAGTTGAGTCCTAAGTTTATTGGGCCATATGAGATTGTAGAACATATGGGACCAATAGCTTACATACTAGCTTTCCCTATGGAATTATAGTAGATTCATGATGTCTTTCATGTTTCCATGCTCAAAAGATATGGAAAAGATCCTATGCATGCGATCACAATATAAGACATTGAGGTTAATCCTGATTTGTATTATGAAGAAGAACTAGTAAGGATAATAAACAGAGTAGAGAAAGATTTAAAGATTAAGTTAGTACCATTAGTAAAGGTCTTTTGGAAACATCATAGGATGGAAAAAGTAACCTTGGAAAAAAAAGCTCAAATGAAGGAGCAATACCCACAGTTGTTTGAATAAGATAATACTTTAATATCAAGGATGACATTTATTTAAGAGGGGAAGAAATGAAATGTACTTTCCCAAGATGAATAGTATTCTCAAGAACTAGGATGCACTAAAGTACTGGATAAAAGTATTAATCATAAAATAATTTTGGGTAAAGTTTGAGATCAATCAGAGGTCATTAGAGTAGTTAAAAATGTTAAGAAAGTTTTTACTCCTGTGTCTTAGGAATAGTGATCAAGGCAAAGCTAAACTGTAAATTATTTTCAAAGTTGGTCAAAAAATTATGAAACTTATAAGACCTAATACTAAAAAATTCTAATGAGTCTAATGGCACTAAAATTGGAATTTTTAGATATCAGGAAGTAATTTTTTTAAAATTGGGTAACATGAAAAATAGTATTTTTAATCAGTTTCCTTATTTTTTTAAGCTCTAATTTTTGGAGGTATATGGGGAATAATTAAAGTGAATTTTTGCAATAAAATGCCTAATAATTGGGCTTGAAAAGATAAGAAAAATTAGGGAAAATGCATAAATAATGAATTTTTAATGAGAGGTATGGAAGGGTTAATTTTTTTCTCAAAAGTCATAAATCCTATTCACCCTTCTTCTCCCTCTAAGCTAATGGTAGCCTCTCATCCCCTCCACCATTTTTCATTTCTTCCTTCTCTAATTTGAGCTTAAATCTCCCTACTAGAATGAGACCAAATAGCCTCCATGCCCTAAGGCACCTTAGGAAGTGGAATTTTGGAAAGAGAATGCTCGAATTTATCGATTTTGCTATCCCGTGAATAGTAACCTACTTTTGTTTAGGTAAGAATTTTAACTTCTAGTATTTTTCATAGATACTAGGGGTGCCTAAGAGAGGATATATGGTCTTAGATTTATTTTTGAAGCATCAGTTGATGTATTATGGATTTTTTAATAATTCCCGTGTTTTTTAGGTTTTTCCAAACTAAGCCATAATAAAAGCAAGGCCAAGGTGTAGACGGATCTCAAAACTCCTCTTCCATCATTTTGGCATGGGTAATTGAAATAAAATATATGAATTATATGAAAATTCCTAAATTTCCATATTAGGCATAATATGTAATAAAAGCTTGAAATTGTGTTATGCCATTAATGACATGAGATTAATGAGTTACATAGTCTATTATAAGTATGTTAAAGTGTTTAGAATGATGATATTGGATTGAAATCAAGTAGAGATGAAAAACATGCATTATGTGACATATCAGGCTTATTATAGAGAAATATGTGGTAAAAATGGCATAATTTATTATGCATGAATATATAAGCCTAAATTGGATTTAATTTAGTTGTTTGACATTTTTATGAGTGAATGGTAGCATTTGAATGCATTAGAAATAGGAAATTCTTAAGTGATGATCATTATGCTATATGTGTGCGTTATGGTAAAAGTGACCCAAAAATGCTTATATACACTTCTTTATGATAATAAGCATGCTTAGTGTGACTTTTTGCATGCTTATTAGGTTGTGGACTCTTTGTGGTTGTTATAGAGCATTGGCTAAATGACACAAGAGTTGTGTATGGGTGTTGTTATTTTTGGTTTTCATTGCCTTAATATGTATGTATATAGGTTATGTGTGTGCGTGTCACTGCATATAGTGGTTTAATGCTTGTCTTTTAATATTAAGTCAAGTTTTATGATAGAATGAAGATATTTTTTGTGATAGGTAATGTAAATATGATATTAGAGGTTTTGTTATGAATATGGATAAATGGTTAAAAAGGAAACCTTATACATTTGTGTTAGCATGTGCTAAATAATAAGAAATGGTTATGTGCAGCTTATTTGCCAAAATTCCTAGATGGTATGAAGGCATGTAATTCTTGGTTCCATAAGTTCAAATTGCATGTAAATATGTCATGGGTAATGGCTATGAAGCTTAAATGATGAATAAGATGAATTATGCCTATAATTGCATGTATAGTTGAATGTCATGTAAGTGGGCATATGCATGATGACTCATAATTTGTGATTATTGAATTGCATACATGTGTTGTTCATTATAATGAAGTCAAATATGCTTATTAACATGACAAACTGATGTTTATGATCAAAATTGGATCTTAGACCTAGAAAGAGCTAAAAAGAATTCTCTTAATAACATTATGCCATATAAAGAGATAACTGATGTACATAAGGCCTAAATTGATCTAAATGGATTTATGGCCTTAAATTAAGTTTGTATGTGCATGATACATGCTAAAAATCCATATATGAGATGAGTATTGTGGAAGATTTTGCATATGGCACAAATATGGCATAATGTATGTTAAAATGAGCATAAATGACAAAAATGATTTTCTTTCTTGAAATGAGCATTTTTAGTTATGCAATAGCTAAAATATGTATGTGAAAAGCTATGTAAGCTTATTTAATAAGGTGGAACTAAAATTACTAGTTTTTAGCTAATAAGATGTAGTAACCTAAGAAATGGATAGGTTGACCAGTCAACTAGGGGATATAGTAGCTGCTAGGGCACTTTGGTGCTTAAATGAGATCTAAAGGTCCACTTTTAGTCTTACCTAAAGATATATGTGTTGTGATCTTTGGATCTTTATCGATGCAGCCGCTGGGAAGGTTCCATAGGGATCCACTGCAATGAATACATACTGGTGCAGCTACATAAGTCTAGATGGGCACTACACACTTAACTAGTGCAGCAACTGTTAAGGTCTAAAATATGGGCCACTACATAATATATGATCCCATTATCCATAGGTTTGGGGTTAACCCTATGGGCATAAGTTATGTTAATATGGCAATCAACAAATCAACAGAAAAAACATGTCATAACTTTAAATGATAGATATGTGCATGTAGGATATGAAAATGGCTCAATTTATTAAATTGTTAGTTTTATATGTTGTTTTGCTATACTTGCATGATATGGATATCCTTATGCATGATTTAAGTCAACTAGACATAAATGTGGCATATAGTTATTTGTATGAATGTTGTGCAATATGTAAAATAATTATACATGTACATGAATGACATTTAACTATGGCATGTTAAGATTAATAATTAGCATATGTTACTTTGATTACACCACTAAGCATTGGCTTAGCATGTCGCTTGTTTATAAAGTATTAGTACAAAGACATTTTGATACTCAAAGCCTTAAAACACTAAGACTTATCAAGGGAAGGCTTTCTTTTGGTAAATTTGTTTATATATAATAGTTGTGATGTATAGGTGCACTCATATGTGCAATGTAAGGGATGGGTGTAAATTTTTATCTATTTGTAACTAATTATTTCTTTTTTTGGTTTTTAAAGTGTGTAAACCACATTAAACTCTGATAATACATGTTTTATTGTATGATATCTCTTCTTAAGTTTGAGATATCCTATGTTTGTGTTTGTGTTGTTAGAGTGATTAGAGGATCACATGGAGTTTAGAAAAGTGTGTGGAAAGATCATAGAAGTGTATTTTCTTATGTAGGATACTATTCAAAATTTAGGATAGTGCCCGGTATAGCCGTTATGCTACTAGAATTTTGACTAGAGGATTCCTAGTTTTGAATATGTAATAGTTATATAAAAGTTTTTCAAAACCTATATTTTTGCACAAAATGATGTTGACAAAGAATGTTTTAATGAGATAAGGGAATAAGAATGAGTTTAGATATCTCAATTTGCATGCACACCTTAGTTAGGTTCAAGGATCGAACTGGGTAAGGGCTGTCACAAGAACGATAGTTACTGCTAGGGCATCTATGGATATAATTTTAGCTTATGGGCAATTATTAACCTCGAGACATAATTTTGTACTTCAAGTTTGTATATGATATTAGGTCTGAGTTTTGGACTATAGGTCTTTTCCCTTAGATGCTAAAATTTGATTAATACCTTTGAGTTTTATGTATGTTTGGCAAATAAAATATGGCTTCAATCTATGTCTGTCTATCCAATGTATGGATAATTGTCTTTTAGGTATGGACATATATTAGATTGCAATATTAATTAAACTTTGTGATGTTATTTAATCAAGACTTGTGATGATATTAATATCGTTTGGTATAATTATATAGTCTATTATTACCAATTAATATGGTTATTAATGAAAGGTTAATTTTGATTTAAATATGTGATGTTATAAATTTAATAGGTGATACCATGTTGATATAAGTTCAAGTTGTAATATAACCATGTCATACTTGTAAGCTTGCATATGTATAAATAATGTTACATATGTATGCCATACTCGTACATTAAAGTGAATACACCACTAAGTGAAAAGCTTAGCACATTGTATTGTTTGCAATGCATAGGTAAAAAGGTAGCAAATTAGTGTTAAAGCCTCAGATCCGTAAGAGATTGATAAGTTATCCACTTTGGGTATTTTGAATATCTTTTGTGTAATTTTTATGATGCATACGTGTAGATAGCACTCTTTCTGTAAATATGAGGGATTGGGCCTAATATGTAGTTTTGTAATTATAATTTGTAAACTCTTATTAACAGGTGCTTGAAATTCTCTTTTAGAAGCTTTCAATTTCTTGCTTCACTTGAATGATTGATGTTTCTAATGCATGCTCGAAAGTTTTGCTTTATGTGGATAAAGGGTTAGATAGACCCAGATTAAGTTGGGATGAATTGAATAATGTTATAGAAGTGTTTTTTAAAGGTTACTATTTGGAAAAGTGTCCCGATATAGCCATTATGCTATCAAATTTTCAACATTATGACCCTATTTGTATGCCTTGTAAAACACATTTTTTTATTTTACACCATTTTTATAACTTGAACATGAAAGGAATATTTTAAATAAAGAAAAGGTTCAATTTGTAAAGGTTTTTATTATAGAATAGTTCAGATATCGATACACATGTTGCTTATTATTTGGGTTTGGTGTACGGAATGGGTAATGGGTGTCACACAAATAACATGGCGAGGGCTTTTACATTCATCAGTGAGGTGCCTAGTCTTTAGATAATCAACACAATATAAGTCATAGTGGTGACTTAATGGATGTGGTATGGTTTAAGGCTAA
>CANXYI011129421.1:0-10659 GCA_948208565.1 Hura crepitans | reverse complement strand
CGGACCTTCCAATATCCAACAGTGTGTAAGGCTCTCATCAGAACCTTGGCAACTGCACCCACCATAAAATAAGGCAATGATCCTTATGGATCAAAACTTAGTAGCAGCTAAGTCCTTAATTAACCAGTCAACCTATCCAGTAGGTGTCTAACTAATATGAGCCTTAACTCTAATTTTATTCAGTTACCATATTTCATTAGTCATTTATCTCATGTTAACCAGGTTTAAATATTAATGAGTTCATATGTCATTACTGCATACCTTGTATCTCATAATCTCATTTCTTTTCTCTTTCTCATTACATATCTCCTGGTAGTGATTTTTCATATGAATTCAAACATATATTCTTTGCTATGATAATCTCATTCTCAGGTTCACAATTATAATATACTTTTCATTACCATGGTATGCACATCAGAATTATGGTATATGTTCTAACCTCAGTATTATATTCATTTTACTCATAGGAATCCTTATCATTATCCTTTATTGTCTTACAAGATAGCATCGAGTGTTTAATGTTCTCTCATTATGATTTTAATATGTATATTTATATTTCTAGTATTCTTCCCTTATTTAATTAAAGTACCTTCATTGTATTCATATAATAATTCTTTTTATGCATATACATTTACTTTGTTTGTTTAAGGTACAGTCTTTCTCTTTTAGAGACATAACAATTTCACCCTACCTTAGTTTCATAATTAACCCTACCTTAATTTCCTTTAGGTCATGACTATAAATATAATTAATTTCGCCCTAATTCTTGATGAGCAATTCTCGTGTTATTTGTTTGAATCTTAACCTCCCAATCATGATGTAATTTTATTTAATTCTTATTACATATATTTTTCCTTTTTGTCCTTTCTTTAATTATTATTATTATTATTATTATTATTATTATTATTATTATTATTATTATTATTATTATTATTATTATTATTATTATTATTATTATTATTATTATTATTATTATTATTATTATTATTATGTATTTGATAAGTTACCCATGTATTTACATCTTCTCATCATTTCTCATAATTGATTCCCTTTGTTTAATGTTAGTGAAATATGTGTATGTACATTTATCTTGTACATCTATCATATTTTTGTCATATAACCCATTAAGTTGTATAGGTATTTCCATAACTCACACTTTCACTTGTAGTTCATTTAAATCTATCTTTCTTCAACCAAGTATTCATAATTAATTCAATTCTATCTTTATTAAATTAATTCCTTCATTTCTTCCTTCTTTTAGTTATCTATATTATATGTTTCTCCTTACATTTCTAAATAATCAATTAGTCACTTGTAATCATTTCTATATACTTACCACTCACTTAAATTTATTTATTTTACCATAATTAATTCAATTCTCTTATTAATTATAGCTATTATTTTTTTTCACTACTTTAACTAACATATATATACCTTTCAAATTATCAAAATTCTAAACTTCAAATATTCTTTCCACTTATTTAGTTACCTATATCAATTTGTTTATCTATTTATGTAAATTAATATAATACCTACTTAATTATCCATAAACTATACATTGTTATCCCCTCACATTTTAGGCCACCTTAGTCATTTATCTTACGTATTTTATTTTGATCATTTTAACCACTCTAATAATACTTTCTTAAATCCTAAACATGCCTCTTAGCCTTAAACCCTATTAATATTAACTATTCCAATTAATTCATTAACTTCTATAAAACATATATTTTAAAAATAATTACATAAATAATATATAATATATAATTATATCAACTTAATTTTTTCCTTTTCTTGCTCTCTTCCTCTCTCTTTTAGACATCTCAAAATACACCTAACATGACTTCTATCCATCCATTATATTCATCCAAGCAACATAAAACACAAATTTTGATCATAATCCATAAATAGGCATTAGTCCATAGTTTAAAATACACATACATTCTATACAAGCTTTCCTCCATGTAATATTCATTCTATTCTCTTCAATTTCTCTTTCATTACTCTTCTCCACCATTAAACCATCAAATCCTCAACTTCCATAGCCATTCCCTCACATAAAAATTAGCAAAAATATTATTATATGCAAAATCTCAACATCTAATTCCATAAATCCATTTCGACACCTCAAATAACTTCATAAAAATCACTTGGTTTGAGATCAACTCACCTACTTTGGAATGGCTAAAACACCTATCTTTCATCTCTTTTCAACCACTAAAATTCATCTCTTTTCAATCAATTTAGAGGCGTTAAGGTGGTAGGATAAAAGAGTATCATTTGGTGATTATTTGGTAAAATGAAGGTGTAAAAATGGTGAAGCAAGGGAAAAATGAATTTTACCCATGAGAGGGAAGGAGAGATATGTATGGGCTAGAAAATAACTGAATATTTAATTATTATTTACATATTTATATGGTAAATGGATGGTTGGGATTAAAAGATGACATATACGCATGGATGGTTAGATTTATTCCATGTGTATATTCTTTAAAAATATCATTTAATCATTTAACACCTCATTAATCCCCCATTTCCATTTGGATGGCTAAGATTTATCATAATACTATTTAATCCAATGGCCAAAATTGCTCCCTACACCATTATTTCTCCATTTTTCCAAAAATATACACATTTAATTGAATTTATTTTTCTAAATATTCTTCTAATAGCTCCCATATTTAGAAAATTCCAAAATTGTGATTTTTGAATTCCTCATAATTTTTTACCACCAGGATGTGCCACTTTCAAACTTTTCTAAGCATATTTCTGAATTTTTCCATTCAACTCTAAACAATTTACTATCTACTGTAGACCGTAAATTTAGATATTATTTTTAACTTTTAACCTCTTATATGACCTCAAATTTCACTGCAATGCATCTTATAATAAATACAAATTTTTGGTTGGATTAGCCCCATTTGGCCCGGGGACACTATTCACAACTTGGGTGGCACTATTCACCAAGGCCCGCTCTCGAACCTCATTTTTCATGCACATTCTCATCATTACTAGGACACATGTCACTTCTTTATAACTCCTATATTTCTATCTCCCCTTTATGACCATGAATATTGAATTTCCCATTTTTCCTCTGGCTTTTCCATGAATTTACCATTTTACCCTTCATTCGTTTTTCGCTCCGTAATACATGCCAACCAAGTCTATATGATCCGTACATCCATTTCATTCCTCACTTTTTCTTTAAATTCCAATTCAATCCTCATGAAAACCAAATCAAAAGTCAGGGTGTGACATCAGATGGATTGAGGTTGAGACTTTATAAAAGTGCTATCTTATATAGGTTTTATTTTGGGATAGGACACCATGCAGCCATTATGTTACTAGATTTTTGTATTAGTGGGATAGCCTCATTTATGTGCATGTGTATATAAGGCATGATTTGTGTACATGTGGGCCTAAGATATTTTTCATGATCATTACACAAGTTAAAAAGGGTTTTAAGAAGATAATGGCGGAACTAAGTAAAGTCTATTAACGTGTCATCTGTTATTCGAGCTGGTAACGGTTTGGGTAAAAGGTGTCATAATATGCCATCTCTTATTTAGATTTAGCTAACAGGTCAATTGAGGGATGTCACATCACCCTTTTTGACTTTTGATCTAGCGAGGTTTGCTCTAACTTTTGCCTAGATTGCCCTATATAAGTTTTCAACCTAGCGATCTGCTTTCTCTCTCTTTTTTTATTTTATTTTTTCTCTCTTTTTTCAAGTATTCATCTTATCCACTTTTTCCTTCTGCTTTCTTGGTAATGGCTTATATTGATGGTTGAGCTTGAAATTTGTGAAATTCCTCATATCTTGGATCAATAAGTAGCTTTTGTTAATGTTTGTGTAAGCAAATCTATAGCCCCATAATCTTATCTGATTTTGAAAACCACATCCCTCATAGTGTCTTAAATCTCGATGATCCATTTATGTGTAGAACATCACTCCAATTGATATTAGCAAATTATGCCTTGATACTACCCCTTTTATTAGCTAGTCCACTGGGATTTTTTGACTAATTATTTCTCTCAGCTCCTTAACTTTTGTCAAGGCTCATCCACTTGGTTGATCGACCTAGTGGGATTATCATTGATTGATTAAAGGGTTTATTTTATGAATAAGGGCAACCATGGGTAAGAAGGGAATTTTAAGTTTCATGCTAGTGATTAGAGCTTGATATGAATCATTTATCCTTGAGGTTTTTGAGAAAAATGATTAAAAGGTCTTTAATAGATTTTTAAAGCCAGATGAAATACTCAATTTTTTCTTTATAAAAGCTACTATGGATACATAAGAATTTGGATTCTTAAGTAGTGTTTAAGATGGAGATGTTTGAAATAAGTTAAATCTCCTATGCTTCCATGAGTTGGTAACTAAGAAGTGATGTAATTTAATCCACTTTCTTCTAAATGTTTAATTACGAATTTCACTTACCCCCAGACCCTCTTTTTCTCATTTCTCTTTTTTCTTTTCTTTTTTTTTCTTTTCTTCTTTTTTTCTTTTTTTCTTATTATCTCCTCGCCTTTAGGAATACTTCTCATGCATTACAAGGAAAGATCAAGTCTTAAGCCTTGAAATAGAGTGTATAAAGAGTAATGCTAAAATCATAAGCCATATAGAGTTGTAAGTTGTCCATGGATTAAACTGGTACTTCTATTTTTCTTATTATTCTCTTTTTTCTCTTTTCATTTTTTTTCATTTTTTAATATCTTTTGACTCTCTCTTTAAGTGTACTATATTATGCAATAAATGTAAATACTTATGAAATAAATACCAAATAAATGTGACAAAACAACTATTTCCATTTAATAAATTTAAAAATAACATCAAGATAAAGAAGAAAATAATTAGTCTTTAATGTTGAACTCATCTGCATCATATTGGTACGTAGTCTATCCATAGCCCACCTCAGCATCAATAGCCACATCTTTTAATATTTCCTATATGTGAATTCTCTTTACTGTCAACTTAATTTTTAGTTTAGAGTTCACCTTTTTTATGAACATCTTGATTTGGTCAACATCATCTAATTTGGACCTCATTTGAACAATCGTGCCCCACTATCTTTCCAAATAGTCAGAGAAAGATTCATTAGGTTACTGCCTAATCAATTCCAAATCCTTCATTGTTACCTCAACATTAGCATTGTTTGCATATTATTTGGTTAAACCCCAGGCCAAACCTAACCAATCTTCTTTCATATGCCTTTCTAAATTATGGTACAAGTCTAAGGCTTAATCGATTAAAGACAAATTGAACATGTTGGTAATCTTCTCCTCAAACAAGTTAGTGGATCTTATGGCTATAGCATATTGTTTTAACTGAGTTTAAGGATTAATGGTACCATCGAACTTGTTAAGGTCAAGCATTTTGAACTTAGGAGGCAAGTTTTTTTAAGTTTAAGGCTAATATCTTCTAGGTCAATCTTTTTTCCCCCAATTATCTTCTTTGATAAGATCTCTAATTTCTCACTTATCTTTCTAAAGGTAAAGTCCCTCTCAACTGCAGTTATCTCACTAGGAGTCTTCACAATAACCTTTCATTTGGTTTTAGGCCTAAACATCTCTTTCAGTAATGTCTCTATATTATTCACCATTCTCTATTCAAAGGTTGCTAACTTAACTTCTAGCATGTCCATGGTTGGCTTTCATCTTGGGTTTCAAGTATAATTGCTATTTCTAGGGATAGAGGTTTTTTAAAAGGCTAATGAGCTAAGTCTTCTTCCTTTAAGAGTTCGAGTAAAGGATGATCTATAATGACTATTCAAGTAAAATGATTAGTATAAAGCACGGTTAATACTTTTCAAGATGTGTGGTATGTACATGATATGTGTCATACTGCATTAGTCAAGTTATTCAAGATATGGGATTAGAATGATATTCCAAATGTATGTTACATATGTATGATTATTGCATCAGTAAAAAGACAAGAGGATAGCATGATGCATGATTCTAAGTACAAGGATGATATATGGTAATATATGGGTATATGATGTATATATGTATGGGTAAGAAGAAAATAAGTTAACATGATACAAGAATATGAATTTTACAAGATGTGAGCTTACAATGTGTACAAGGTGTATGTGATGTGTATATACATGACTATTGCATTGGTAAGGATAAGGGATCAGCATGATGCATGTTAATGCATGAGTGGATTATGTACATTTAAGTGTATAAAGATAGACAAAAATAATAAGCCTTTCAACCTTATCACTCCTATACACGTGGTTTGAGCCATTTTTCCTAAGCAAGATTACCTAAGTATCATCAAGGAATATATAGGTTTAAACAATGACTAAATTCCTTCAGTTGATTCTCTCATATTTAAAGCATAAGAAAATAATGGCCTATAGCATTAAATCATGTTTAGGTATCATTTGAAATGAAATTAGGCTTAGTGCATCATAGATGAAAGGCCCACTGGGCTTTACCCTATCTCAAATAAGATACACATGGTTCAATGTAATAGGCTAACATCACATTCAAGATTCACATCAAATATCTTTTAGGGTCATGCAACCTAGAGGAAAGTTACTAAGCCTATTCAAAGTTGTGGTTTGGTAAAAAAGGCTTAAGGTTCCCATAAGCTGTGGAGTCTCCAAATGGGTATTCCCTAATCAAAGGAAAAGTAACTAGTTGGTTCATCATTCGATATTAACTAAAGGTACTAGGCTTGTAATTGATGGATATGCTAACAATTCCCTAAATTAAAATGAAAAACATGCATTGCAACATAACACCATCCTAGGTAAATGGGATATAGTTAATAAAAATGAAATACATGGGATTAATAAAAATTAGAATAATAAAAGACATATTAATCATAGTTAATAAAGACAAAATACATGGGATTAATAAAAATTAAAATAATAAAAGATATATTAATTACGCACTTTCAGATATTCTCAGTCCCCAATGAAGTCACCAACTATAGGGATAAGGGGGTTAATTAGAGCTGATACCCAGTTTACACTAAAAAAAAATCTACTGATCTTTATCCAAAAATGGTTCAAAATCTACAGTTTATTTATGCCCTTTTAAAATGCCTTTTTAAATTTGAAAGTTTATTAATCTCTTATCATTCAAGCATGTATTTTAATAAAAAAAAATCCATAATACATTTGCAAGTTACTGACAAAAAATAATGTATATAAATAAAATTACATACAAAGTGAAAATAAACAAAAAAGCCATCCAAAAATAAGGTAATTAATTAGATTGGTTTGGCCTAGAAATTGACTTAGGATTCCCTTAAGAAAAATAGGATCAACTGCCCTGCTCCAAATTAGAGAATAGCCTTCTTAAAACATGTTTTCATGGTGATTATTAATTAAGAAAAAATCAAAACCCTTTCTAAGAAAACACCAATTAATTATCTATAGAAAAATTTGATGTGAGTTTAATTTGATCATATAAAATAATTTTTATAAAATAATTAGTATGACATCCTTGAGGATTTGCTTAATTAAATTGACTTGAGTTGAATTCATAATCTATAATTTAATTTTAAAATTAGGATGTTAAATAACTAAATGGAAATGTTGGTGTAAGGTAATGTAAATGATTATGAACCTAACCATGTTATCATGTCATAAAGAAGATAAGTAAAGGGAGTATAAGTCAGATAGAATAGATTTAGGACCTAAGTACAAATAGTTAAGAGTAAGAGGACTACTAAGTGGTCTAATTGGCCTAATTACATATAATAAGAGATTTATCTATTTAATAGGGAGTCAATTAATTAATTTAATTATAAGATTACTAATATGTGTGTGAGACAGATATATTTATATATTTATATATGTATGTATGTATGTATGTATGTATGTATGTATGTATGTATATATGTATGTATGTATATATATCAATTGAGGAAAAAAAAAAAGAAAGAAAGGATCGAGAATGATTAAAATATGGAAAAGAAAATAAGGATTAAGAATAATTAAAATATGGGAACTTGATAACGTTGTTCATATTTTCTTTTAGGAAGAAAAACTAGGAAACCGAAAAAAAAAGAAAAAGTGAAATAGAAGAAAGAAAATAAAAGAAAGGGGAAAAAGGGGCAGCAAGGAAATTCTAGAATTGATAAAACATAAAACATAAAGAGAACAATAGAAATTTGTGACTGGAGCATGAAGCACGATAGCAACAGTGGCATATTCATTATTACCTCAAAAATAACTAAATACACAAGGAAGATTTATACAGCTATTAGATCATGGTCAGATTTTTACAGTAACCCTAGTGTCGAAAATGGGTGATAGCACCACTGCAAAAGGAAATTTGGGTCAGTAGTAGTAGGAATTCTCCATCGTGATACTCAAGTCATAGCAGTGGTGGCTAGTTGGTGTTAATAGCAAGCACTACAGCACTTTCAGTTGTTATAGTAGCCGCAGGGGGAAGTAAGAGGCTAATTGGAGTTAGTGAGTTGTGGTTTTAAATCAGCATTAGGGGGAATATTATGAAAACAATTGCTATTGGTGTGGTATCAACAGAGAGTCTAGTTCCATTAAAGCTGCTATCAGACAATAACTAGAGGTAGATGTCAACAAATTAAAGAAAGCTGAGATGGTGAAATGAGAATTTCATTATAATGTAGAAAGGGAAAGGGGTTGAGCCGACTTCCTATAGTTATAGGTAAGAAAGATATTTTTGTTTAGTTTTGGTTCCTAAAAATGTGGTTGGTAAATGTGGTATAGTTGTCTTTATTGGTTATTTGGCTAAAAGTGAAATTTTTACTGCCTATGAACTATTGTTTAAGGTAAATTAAGAGTACTCAGTTAATGTTAAGTTAAATTATGGCTTTAGGTATGATTTAGCAAGTGGTGGAAGGCTAGAAGGGTTTATAGTTGCTGCTAAAGGATAATAGGTCCTAGCTACGTAAATTTGTGGATTTTGGTATTTAAATAGGAAGTCTAGTGTGGAGGAGATGATATAGATTAGCGTATAAGAGAATTTAGAGGTAAATGGGAGCAAGTAAAGTAAGGTGTCTTTAAATTAGCACAATGCATATGTGTGAGAAGACTATAAAGATTAGTATTAAGTTACAAATTATAAACAAATGTGCTTGTCTATAATGATGGAAAGATTATCTTGGGCTAGGTATACGAGGAGGAAATGGACATTTGATTGAATTATAATTACTTTAATATTTTTGACAGATTTTTTTATGACATCAAGCTTCAAAGTTGTAAGGAAGTTCTTGAGTATAATACAAAGATGAGCACCATACTTCATTAGGAATTTGAATTGATTATGGATACTCATTTAAGTAACTATGCGGTTAATTTTAAATGAGTCTAGTGCTAAACACTTATATGACAAACCCAGTGGGGAAATGTACCTCACAGATACATATTAGTTATAGGTTATAAAATCACATCAACCAAGTATAATAAAAGTATTGTAAATTGCATGTGGTTAAAGAGTTGAACCTAGTGAACATAGAGGTAATTATTATCTAATTATGCATTAAGTACAACCCATGTGAATATAATGTGTTGAAGTATATTGTGTGGGGTAAATTGCAAGCATCTATAGAAGTAAGTGAATCATGTTATATAAGTGTGTGCATTTTATCCTATAGGAATTAAGTTATTTGGATATAAGTTTGTCTAATGAATTTGACTAACTTAGTTGTGATGTTAGTTCCCAATAGCAAGACATTCTCCTAGATAAAGGAAAAGGAATTCTCCAAGGGTTAGGATAAAGGTTTCGAAAATGTGAATCAAGGCAAGGATAAATAGTTGAAGTAAGCTACCCCATTTTCCTACTTCTCTAATAGTTGAATGTCTAATTAGAACCTATGCTTTCATTAAATCTTAAGGTACATCTTGATATAAAAAGGGAATTTAGCTTATAAACCTAGGTATAAAGGTACCTCATTGTAAGTTCACTTATATGTAGAAGAATGTTTAAAACATAATTGTAACAGTTAACAATAAGTGCTAACCATATATAACTGCAAGATTTGGCTCAATGAACAAAAGATGTATTCAAGTATTGAGTAGGTTACGCTTAGTAGAAATTTAGAGAACTTAAGTTAATAAATATCTATATTAGTAAGTCAAACAAATTTTGTAGCACCCTGTACTAGGTCTGTACACTAGACCCGAGTAGGGAGAGCCACCGCATACCAATATCCAATTTCGATACCCATAAAACTCGATTAATCTAAAACTTTTTATTAAATAAATAATTTCTTTCATTGTGGAGTGGTAAAACACTAAAAGTCATTTGCCACACTTTACGAGGCAATTAATGGGGTCATTGTGTCAAAAATTTGATAGCATAACAGTTGTACCGGAACACTTTCCCAAATAGTAAACTTATTAAAAACACTTCTATAAAAGCATACAACATATCTCAATATCAAATGGGTCCTCCTAATCCTCCCAAACTTCATTAGAAAAATGCAGAGCCTCAAGCCCAACTCAAACAGCATTCTCACATGCATCATCAATGCTATCACACAATTTAAGCAAGAAAATAAATCTTTTACAATATTATAGTTTTAGTTACAAAACCAAACCCAAAGTTTATAGATTAGGCCCAATCCCTTTGGAATCATAAGAGCAACACTAATAATATTTACATCAACATCATTTTACAAAAAGAAACCAAAAGTACCCAAGAAGGGTAGCCTTC
>CANXYI011129409.1:0-13252 GCA_948208565.1 Hura crepitans | reverse complement strand
GCAATCTTTTAACATGAAATTGAAAGAAATAAATTTTATGAGAGAGAGAGGATAAATAGTTTAATAAGATAAAGTATATATACATAAATAATTATTATAAATTATAATTCTTAATTAATGACAAGAAAACATAGAAATATTAATTATATTATAGATAATTAAAGAATATAAAATAAATATTTATTTAAGCATAAAGGATAAAGGAATAATTATAAAAATAAGTAATTGAGGAATTAAGCACATTGAGGATACATTAAGAGTTTATATTGAAATGTTGAGTATTCGATAAATAACGTTAATCCTATGAAAGATAATAAATAAAGGTTAATCAAAGTTGAAGGATGAATAATGAGTGATAATGACAAGGGACATTATGATTAATAAGAATACGAGAGAAAATTGATATAAAAGGGATATTTATGATGAACTTGAAAGATTATACCATGAGTATAAATATAAAATATGAAATGTTATGATGATGAAATAATATGTTGGGATTAAATTAAATGTAACGAAAATGCTTGGAAAGAAATGAAATTGAGACAGATACTAGCCCATATTAATTGGACAACCTACTGGATAGGTTGACCCGTCAACTAGAGAGTTAGCAGCTGCTAGGGGCTCTGGTTGGTGTGGGTCATTGCCTATTTGTATGATATGACAGGTGCGGCCATCGAGGTTCTATTAGTGAAACCTGCACACCTGGGTATTGGGAGGTCCATATGGGCTAATCCCTACTACTTACTTTACTTATGGATATTAGGAGGTCCCACAAGGCTTATCCCTACTATCCTTACAGATGTTGCAAGGTCCATCGAGACCGATCCCTGCCATCTGCTACTTCGATATTGGGAGGTTCTTATAAACTGATCCTTGCTATTAGATGGATGGCATGTATAGATGCCGAGGTCCAAAATGTGGACCACTATATAAGATAGATCCTAATATCTATTGTTGAGAGTATGTCTATGAAATATGAGCTGAATAAAGAATAACCAGATGAAAATGACTAATATACCATTAAAGATATTAAACCATTTGAATTTGAGAAATGAGAAGTAAAAGAAAGAGAAAGGAAATAAAGTAAAGTAAGAGATGAATTGAAAAAATGGATGAAATGAACTAATCAGATGGTAGAAAAAAATTGTTGATACATAAATACCATTCAATACGTAACAAGATAGAGCATTTAACTTAAGTTTATTGAGAAATGTATCTATAAATGAACTTAATTGATTACAGATACGTATAAGTTAGTTAAAGATGAAATGATCAGTTAAAAATAGCAAAGCAAAAGGAATAAATATGGACTACGAGAATGTATTAAGGAAAGATGTAAGCATATTCTTAAAGAATATTGTAAAGTAAGACAAATTGAAAATATGTTAAATTATCACCGGACACATAGTTAGAAATAAGCATAAAAGATAATAACACCTAACCACTACCCAGTACAAAGATAAATTGGGGTGAGACAACAAAATTATGAACAAAATAAATATGGAAGTGTTACAGGAAAAAGATTTAAAAATATATAGGGGAATAAAGACATGATTAGAGTAAGTTGATACTAATGGCTGTTATTTACTAAAATTCAAAAAAATTAATATCTATAGCATTGGAATACACTATTGAGTAATTATGGTCAATGCATTGGCTTCTTTGCTAATGCGTAGGCTATCAGTTAAGGCGAGTAAAGCGATGGATTGAGTCCTAGCATCAGCTAAAATAGCTTAAAAAAGCCACCGGTAAAACCAGTCTATCATGAGCATTGTTTGCATGCTAAATGTGTAATGATTGTTATTCTTAGAATTTTACATGCATGGCAGTGTAACAAGGCCATCAAATATAAACTCCTAGATGTTAATAGAATGACATAAGCCTTTGTTGTAATAAGTCCAATTGAGTATAGAACTGAACTATATATTAAATGATTATTAAATATAATAACATTTCTTATCAAGTTAAATGAGTTACGGGTGAGAGTAGTATTAAGATGGGTGACCTGCTGGCAAGTGGCATCTCTTACTCAAAACTAAATGGATCAGGGTAAGAGGTGTTACATTGAGAGTGTTAAAAAAAGAAATAGATTAAACAAATTATTAAATTTTTCAATAATAAAAAAAATAATATGAAAATTTCAAGATTTAAATTATTTTTATTTTGAAGAAACTAAAAATGAAAATAATCAAAGATATAGATTAAAGAATTTTTTTATGATTTTTAAAATTTTATATACATTTTCTAGAATAATAGAAAAAAAAATTTAGAGTGTTAAATTATTTTTAGTTTTAAAAATTAAAATAGTGTAAAAGTAATAAATATATATTAAAGAAATTGTTATGATCTTTTTTATGTTTTTAAAATAATAGAAAATAGTATGAAATTAATGTGAAAAAAATAAAAGATATAAATATAAGAATTTATAATTATTTTTTGTAAAATTGATAATATCTTTTGAAAATTAAGAAAATAATAGGTAAGATTAGATTTTTTTTAAAGAAAAAAATGGAAAAAATGTGAAAAATAGATATAGATTTAAGAATTTATAATTATTTTTGTATAGTTGATAATATTTTTTTGAAAATTAAAAATTAATAGGAAAATTATATTTTTGAACTATTTTTTTGTTGAAAAATGGAAAATGTATGGAAAGAATAATAGATATTATAACACCCCTGAGGTTGTGAATAGTGAATCTCAAAGTCATGAATAGTGACTTTCGGGATGTGAGTAGGGTTTTACTCTTACTGATTAAGGGTACATGTTACAAACAGGATATAGATACATTTTGGTATTGAAATAAGAACATTTGAATGGTAAATCACTGATAACAAGAATGCTTATGAATAGTGTTTTTTGATAAGAACATTCGAATGGTAAATGGCTGATACCAAGAATGCTTGTGAATAGTGTTTTTTGAGACCCGGGCTACACCAAAGTTACAAAATGAAAGCATTAATTAAAAAACAACTTTGGGAAAAATTTTAAATGAAAATAAAGTCATTAAGATCATTAAAAAGAGAAGTATAGTTTTACGGCAGTATACTATGAATAGTAACATAGTTAAAGTTGAATCATAAAATATTTTGTTTTTGCTCAGATGGACTTGGGAATGACACATTCTGATAGGAATATGATGAGATTGGAATTGAAATTTTTGAACATCAAGAAGTATTTTATAAAAATCAAACAAAGTTTAAGGTATCGATTTTAAAAGATTTTTCAAGGTTTTTTAGCACGATTTGTTCAAGCCCTTCTGATCTAATTTTAAGTGATTTTATAGTACCTAAAGAATGATAATTGAGTCTAAGAATCGTAGGAATAAAATTTAAAAAGAATGGAAAAATGGGAGGGGTTTTTAGGGCCATTAGATCTTTAAGAAAATCAATCTTGGCCATTGATTTTCTTAGGCTATATAAAGGGTCAAAGGGCTTTTAATGTCAACACCTAAGTAGTGCTCCTCCCCCTTTATCTTCAAGAAGCCGACGGCTTCCCCCCATACCCTAGCCTCTATTTTTCTTCTTCCTCCTCCATTCTTAAGCTGTTATTAAGCTTTCCAACCCAAAATCAAATCCCTTAAAACCTCCTCTCTATAATTCAAGCTTGAAAAAAGATTTTGAATGAGAGAAAAAAAAAAGGTTTTTAAGTTGGTATGAACAGTAATCAACCTCTAAGTAAGTAATCTTTTGAGGTTTTCATATTTTTTTATAATGTATTGGAGTCCCAATAAGAGTTATATAAGGTCAATATGATAATTGAAAGCTTATGAAATTTTTTGTGGATTTTTTATGCATGTATCTATTATATGAGTTAGGGGAAGAAAGAGAAAGATAAGGAGGTGAATTAAAGCAAAGAGGAAGCTTCCACATCTATATGGCATTAGTCATAGATGTTTATAAATACTCACATAGATTTTATAAATGACTATGAGCCTGAACATATGTATTAAGTATTATATATAAAGATATTATATATGGTTTAAAGATGGATGTATTTTTATATGTATTCAAGTATGGGTATGTTTGTGATATATGATAAGTATATGTGGTAGTATGGATGATATATGCTTGATTGGGATAGTTAAAATTTTTGTTTTATGATTTAAAACATATGAATGATATTTTTTGGATGTGATGTTGAGATTGAATCGAACTAAAGCATGGAAACAGTGGATATGTTGAGTATGAGAATGTTTGAATCATATAAGTGCTTTCTTATGCAGGTTACTATTCACATTAGGAATTATATCACCGGTACAGCTGTTATGTTGTCAGATTTCAACACAATAACCTCTGAATAGTTTAACCTATTAAGTTGATTTTATTAAGCATGTTTAACAAGGTCTTATGATAATCATATAATAAAAAAAATGTTTTAAGTTATAATGGAAAAAGTTTTTAGATAAATTAAATATCAGAAAGAAGGATTTTGGTTATGTTCCATCTCTCGCTTGGATTCGGCAATCGGATCGGGTAAGGGATGTCACATATATTGGTCAAAGAAATTGTAATTATTTTTTAAATAAAAGTAGTTTAGTATTTTTAGTTTAATAGAAAAAAAAATTTTTGAAGTATTTTTAGGTTAGAAATTGAAAATAATGTAAAAAAAATAACAGATAGATGTAAGAAAATAAATTTTTTGTATAATTTATAACATTTTTTAAATTTAAAAAAATAACAGGAAAAATATATTTTTTAAAATATTTTTTTAAATTTTTAGATAGGTGTTTATTTATATTTAGGAATCTTTATTTGTAACGTTAAGATTATTATTAGACCTATTAAATGAGTTAGGTTATCGAATAAAATTTATTTTTCATGACCTCAAATTAATTGATTTCAAATTATCAAATTAAATTTTAATTTTACGTTTTTAAAATATTAAATATATTTTAATAAATTTTAATGGCTTATTAATAACTTACACAAATTTTTAAAAAATGACTTTTAAAAAATATAATTTACTTTAAAGTGTTAGTTGTATGCCCTAAAGCAAATGTGTAATAGGGATATTTTTTGTACATTTAAACATTTGTTTATAATAAAAGGCATTCTTTATTACATAAGTGCTTATTATTAATTCATTTGTTTGACATGGATCTTAAACTTTGTAATAAAGTCCCTAGTATCATTTCACAATGCAGAGAAATCATAAAGAGTTCTTGATGTGAGATTTCTATTGCATTCAAATGTGAAATATTAAAATTATCCCTAGTCATAGTATTAATAAGATGGAACATTGTTAATACGGATAGACTAGCACATATTATACTCTTTGACTTTGTCAAATAGTAGTTCTCACACGCTATAGGCATGGTGATGCTTAGAGTTAACATGTGGATGTTTGTTTGAGAAATAAGTTCATTACAGACCCAAAAATGAGATCTTCATATGGATACATAATCTATATGAATGAAGACATCTCATCACATCAGTAGGTGCAAGTATCTTCTAACTTGAGATCACTAAGGTTATCTTAAGTATCAAAGGGTATACTTTGACTCAGGTGCTTTTACTTCTCCATGATGTATACATAGTTAGGAGGTTAGGTATAGTCTAAGATATATAAAGGTAGTTAATTGATCAATAGAGGATTCACCACCCCAGATTATAATAGAGAGTTTATCTCACAAGTCTAATATATCTTTATTCAGGGAATCTCTTATTGGAGTGAAATACAAGTGTGAATGAGATTCACAAGGGCATTTGAAAATAAAGATGTAAATATTATAATTGACATGTTTAGAGCTTGATTAGACATACTTAATTAAGCATTGAGTTGACACAAGCCCATACTAAAACTTAAACGAGATAAAGTATGGTGAAAAGAGTAATTACATGGTAATTGTATATGGAATGGTTAAGTCAAACCAGTTTACTTTCAATATTTGGGTTGTAATACTCAAAAATCCTAGTTTCACAAATAGTATTTCTCGGGGCATGAATAGTATCTCCCGAGTAATTAGGTCACACTAAGGAAGCCAAAGCGGAGTACTAGTCATAAAACTTTGATAGGCAAAATAATGATGAAAATGAATTTATTAGAACTTTTAGTATAACCAATAAATTATTTTACGCTAATATCTAGTGAATAGTGACCTTAGTTCACATCATGTTAGGAACTGCTCAGGATGTGCTCGAACAGACCTAAAAATAGCATATCCTAAAGATCAAAAATTCTAAATAGTTCAATGATGAAGGAATTGAAATTTTTTGAGGTTATTTAATATTTAATCGAATTTTTTGAATAACAAAAGTGAATAGTTTACCTAATTCCCTTTAAAGTTCTGACTTGAGAATTCAGAGGTCCCTTAATTGAGTAAATCTTTAGTTTTTGGCACTGAAAGCATGATTTTTAAAAACTTCTAAAATTTATTTTTCATTTTTAAAGTTTAAAACATAAATAGAATTAACTGGGGTCATCTAATCACCACGCGGCATGATCGTGGCCATCCACCTACATAATATAAATATGCTATGGTGTGTGCATGTGTATGGTGGCTAGATGCACCCATCTTCTCCCCAAATCCTTGAAAAACTAAAGTTACCTCACTCTTTCTCTCTCCTCCCTTCTTTTCTTCATTTATTACTCGAAACACATCAAAATCCTTCATATATTATATGGAAATCAATCCTTACAATGTTTAGAACCTAATTTCAGCCTTAATTTCACAAGAAAAAGTGGTTTTGAGGAGCAATTGGGGCTTTAATGGTTTAGGATTTTGAACTTCTAAACTAAATCAAAGCCCATTTCGAAAATTGAACATTTTTCTAAGTAACTAGACATGCTCTATATCACTAATATACTTTTGATTTTGAATTTAGATGTGTATATATTTTTCTATAAATTTTTCTAATTTTTGGTATATTATGGAATTTAGAGAACAAACAAAGGCATGAGAACTGAGGCAAAGGAAGGTAGTAAAATCAATCCTGAGGTGACATAGAGCATCTTTGTAAATGTATTCAATAAAACCAATGGTTATTTCCTTGAAATGCATGATTTTCCATAATAGGTGCATTTTAGGGTTTAGTCGTATTTAAGGGTTAGTGTAACCCTAAATTGGCCACTGGGGTATTTTAGGGTTTACAGAATGACAATGAAACTAACGAAATGAAAAATGGATGAAAATGAACAAAATACAGAGAATTGAAAATGGTGAACATAATATGTTATAGGTAGGGACATAGTGGTAATTTCTTAATTTGTTGTATAATAGGTGTACATTGGATTATAATGACCTAAAACGAATAGTTATGATCTATGTTGGAATATACATTGGTGTTGGCATGAAATAATGTATGTATAAGATGAATAATGTGCATTTACATGTGAAAATTGCATTAAGACATAAGTTTGCCCTAAGACATAATGTGTGATGTTATAACAATGACCCTAATTGGCACATAACTAGTAAATAAATATGGATTTTAGATATAAGGAAGTGAAGGTATGAGGGTGGCAAAATACCATGTCAAAATTGAGGTACTAATGTACATAACAGTCTCATAACATAAAGTATAATGACAATGTTGATAAGGCATTATAAAATGATCAAAATTCAACTGATGAATTGAATTAACGACAAACAATTTGAATAGGAGCCCAATGACCTATATACACTAGATAGTTCACTGGATAGGTTGATCGATCAACTAGGAGATAATAGCTACTAAGGCATTTTAGTGCCCAATTACTTATTACAAGTTACCATATCAAGAACTCTATAGTTAGGGGTGAGACCTTTATGGTCGGGATTAAGAGCTTTGTGATTAAGAGTAAGACCTATGTGGTTAAGATTGAGACCTATGTCATTAGGACTTGAGACCTTTGTTGTCAAGATTTAGGACTTTTATGGTCCAGAGATCTATGTGGTTAGGATTTAGGGCCTATGTTATCAGGACTTGAGACCTTTATGGTTAGGAGACCTTCATGGTCAGGATTGAGACCTTCGGATTAGTATTTATCTAGTTATATTAGAGCTCCATATGTTGATATTTGGTTACCCGACTAGTGCAGCAGCACAAAGGTCCAAAATGTGGATCACTACATAATTGGCCCTAATATCCAATATTTAGATACTTGTCTCCCAAATATGGGCTGAAACATGAATGGCATTAACATAACTAAAATGTATAAGATATGGACAACAATATAAGTGACAATTAGGTAAATGGCTCAAAACTTAACAAGAATATCATAAATCAATAGGATTAATAGCATGTAAGCTAGCACAAATAAACACATATACATAAGAAAGAATTTAACCTAGCATATATGACTAGCTAAATGGTGATAATTAGATTGGATTCACTAGAAATGACATAGGTAAGAACTAAACCTAAAGGATGCTAATACAGATAGAAGCTTAACTACTTAATGTCATAATTGTATGATTTTATATGCGCATGTTTTATCGAATACACCATTAAGCATTATGCTTAGTGCATCGTGTTTTCTCGATGCATAGGTTACAGATAGCTTTAGCATCAGCCTCAAAGCAGTAGTGTAGTGTACTCGAATAGCCTCAACTAGTATAGTATGTTTTCTTTTTTGTGTGATGTATTTAATTAGTGGCACTCGTATGTATAGCTATAGGGAGTGGGTCCAGTACACTATTATGTATATGTAACTTACCTTAGTATTGTGTTCATGTAAATTAACAGACCATATCAATTGTACATTATTACCATGTGATGTATGTTTATTATAGAATGATCAAGAAATTGTGATACTTGTCATAATTGAGATGTGACTACTAATGTTATATACTGATTAATGATGTTAGAGGGTCAGAAAGACCCAAAAGACTAAGATTGAGTTTGGAAACTTCATAGAAGTGTTATTTTCATAAGATTATTTGGGATACGTCATTGGACAGCCATTATGCTACCGAAATTTTGTTACATAAAATAATAATAATAATATGAATAAATAGATGCATGATATTGATCTTAAAGCTACTCATAGTCCCTCGATGCTCATGATGTAGGCTTATAACAAGAGAATGGATTAGCAATATTAAAATAGGTTAGTGTGTCATCTCTTATTCTAGTTGGCAATAGTTTAGATAGAAGGTGTCACAATATGCCATCTCCCATTCGGATCCAATTATTGAGTAAGGTGAGGGGTGTCACATAGGTAGTCTTGATATATGGCTAAACACCTTTCAAGGCTTATACATAAATGAATTATTAATTGGAAATTTATTATGGGCTCAATGAAATTGAACCATGAGAGTCCCAGTTGGACTAGGACTATAATTCACTATGTACTGCTAGCATGTTATGGAAACCCATGGGGTCACTGTGGATATGGGGTTCCTTTTATATATTATCCCTCTATAAAGTGGTTTACCTGGTAGTGAGTGTGAGTCGCCACCCGGGTGGTCAATCTGAGAAGTAAACCAAAGAGATTATAGTGTTCAAGAATTCCTCTTATTTATGCCTATTATTTAACATTATTCTTTTATCTCAATGGTTTTAATTTTTATCAATTCCCTCAAGCATGTGATTATTACGATCAATAAAACACATTTGCATATAAAAAGTTATTAAATTAATAATCAAAAGCAAGTAAAGATCATACATTTAAAATAAATAAAATATGCACATCTAAGATATATAAAATCGGGCCAATTCATTAACTCGTGAACATTGGTCCCAAAATCATTTCATTGCATAAGGGGGACATTAGTTCTTAAAGTGACTTCATTAAAATATTCATTCTTTTATTTAAAATTACTTTTGTATGGGATTTTGGAACTTTTGTTCCAAAACCATTATTATAAAATAAAGCACTTTCTACTTCAAACAAAATATTTTGGTTATTAGAACATTGATTCAAACATGTTTGTAAATTAAAACATTTTTATTGATTAAAAACCCTTTTCATATTTAAAACTTTGATTAAAAATCATTTTATGAACTTTAGGGAAGAGGACTTTGGTTTTCAAAATATTCCAATTAAAATCTCTATTATCTAAAAGATCATTTTATCCAATTATAACGATTTTGGGTAATTAGGGACTTTGGTCCTAAAACACTTCATTTTTATGTGGTTAAGCCCTTATTTTTTATAAAACTTGTTTTATTATGGCTTTGGTTATTTAATTGGATCAATCATTTTTAATCTACCTATTACAACATGCTTAGAATTATACATGAAATACTTAAAATGATTACAACTAAAAATCCTACTACAGGAGATCTACAAAGGGGTAAAAACAAATATTTAAAGACCTAATATAAATACACAAAAAAAGAAAACAAATCTGCTAGAATTGAAATACATTTGCACAGACCTGAAAGGCATGTAAAACTAGGATCCACATAAACCTCAAGCACCCTCAGAGTCACCTACAAAACAATGTAAGCTAACCACAGCAATAACAAAGTACAAGTATGCAAGGACACAAAAAGAAAGCCTTTGGTATAAAAATAAGTCCGCACGAATACCAGATCCTCATATGAGAAAATTTGCATAGACCATAAGGCATGCAATATGTAATCTATACAGGCATCACAAGATAGGCTAGAGGCATAAAAACAAGTCAGCATGGACATAGTCTCCTCTATGGAAAAGTCCATATAGCCTTAAATGTACACCTAAAAAAATGAAAGAGAAGCAACTAAAACTTATTCTATAAGCGACAATAGCAAAACACAACAAAAGAGAGATATATGTATGGCAATAAAGAGGAATCACAACAATCCAAAATAAATAAACATATGTGTAAAAAGAAATAAAGAATGATCATAGAAATGGTATCCCCGCTCAAAGGGGGTACCCATCAAAATGGGTCTTTTAATACCCCATCTTTATAGAGGATCTTAAACCCAACATCAGAAATGCAAAATTAAGGCACAAAATCTAAACATTACTCCTGATATAGGTTCATACGGACTTGATGTATAAAGGCCTTAGTCCTCACAGACTCTATTCATCATAAGAACTGGTCCACACAGACTTATCATCAAATGTGCATCAAAAACATTTCATTAAAAATAAAAGTAATAGAGATCTCTCCCCTTTAATGGAGTAGACCCTTTAAAATAGGTCTTTTAATACTCCTTTTTCATTAAGGGACATCGACCTCAAAAGAAATATGAAGAAAGCTTAAGAAGAAGGATGAAAATACAAAAAATAAGACTTAAAAATAAAAAAATATAGAGAAATGATAGGAAAGAGGGCCCTTTATAAGGGTTTCCTCAAGTATTTCCCACAGATGGAGGATTCCTTCAAGAATGTGAGGTTAGGCTCCTTTAAGACCAAGCAAAATAGGACTTTCTTCAAGGATTCAAGCTAGAGCTATAGAGGTTTAGGTTTTCTCTGGTGAGGGGAGGTAAGAGATGATAGGAGAGGTTACTGCCCAGTCTCTCTCTGTAATGCCCCAAAATCCCGATTTAGTGAATAATACTTGTAATGACCCGAAAATCTCGACTCTCATGAATAGTACTTCTCAGGATAAATAGTGATTCCTAAAACTTAAGCTGCACTAAGTGTACCGATGGGAAGTATTAATTACAAAAGAATTTTGGGCAAAGTTTGAAGCCAACCTGAAGTCGTTCGGATGGTTAAAAATGCTAATTAAGATTTTACAGAAGTGTCCTATAAATAGTGCCACATGCAAAACTAAACCGTAAAATAAATAAAAAGTTGCTCAAAATAATCCAAAAATATTATGACCTGATACTAAAATATTCCGATAGTCCAATGGTTTTGGAATTAGAATTTTTTGAGTTCAGAAACTATTTTTACCCAATTTTCAAGACATATAATATATTAATTTTTCAGGTTATTGTCAAAATTTGAGCTCAAGATTTTGAGAAGATGTAGGGATTGGATTAATGGAATTTTAGGGATAGAAATGGGGAAAACCGATATTCCTATAGGTTATAATAAATTTTCGAAGCAAAGAAAATTTATTTTTTGAAAAAGTATGAAAAGGGAAAAATTAATCTCCTTCCCTACATACCACAAAAACACTATACACCCCCTCTGTCTCCATTTTTCCGCCCCTTCCTCTCTCTCTCTCTTTCTCTTATTGATTCCTTCCTCCACGGAGGGACCTATTTTGCGAGATTATACTCGAAATGATGAGTGTTCCAAGACGAGTCCATGGACACTAAAATTGTCAAGAACGGTGGAGTATTTCGGGAGAAAAATCGAACAGAAAATCGAGGTAAATAATAACCTTCTCTCTCTGGTTTTCTTTTTTCACAAATTTTATTTTTCATGAGTTCCTTAGCTATTATAGAGCACATATCTAACCTCGAAATATTTTTTTGACTTCTAGATTATTTTATATTAATTTGTTATTTTTGTGCCCTTTTATATTCGTAGGCAAAATGACAACCCAAGGCAAAAAGAAGGCCTAGGCCAACTTTGGGGGTCCCGTACGACCTTGTTGGGTATGTTTAATCACTTTGATTTGGCTAAATTTTGCATTTAATGAATTATGTGCATTATGTTTATAAGTGTAATTAATGTAATTAAACGCATAAAAATGCAATAAATGTTATAATTGAAATTTATGATTAATGGCATGATAAATACATGAAATATGATGTTTTTGTCTAACCATAAGTGATGGTATTATGAGTATGTTAATTTTGAGTTCATTAGTGCATTATGCGAAATAAAAATTGTTAAGCCATGTTGTGTGCCGCATGCCTAGAAATATATGTGTATTGTCATTTGTATGATTCGAACATGTATAATGGATGCAAGGTATAATAAAATTCTATGAAATGACTTGAAATACTAATGTGCGACATTATGCCTATTTGAACCGATAAGTAGGAAAATGTGTGCGCGCATGTTCTTGTCGATGTGAAAATATCGTGTGTGCATGAATGTGATGTGCTAATTTGCTAAAAATGATATATGTGTAATACATGCATAAAGAGGCTTTGTGTGACCATTTGAATACATATATCAGGAAATGCCATGAAATGGTGGTTTGAGTCGATTATTGTGTTTATATGTGACATATTGATATGTTGTGTGTTTTGATGCCATTACAACTCAAAAATGGATCCTGCAGGTGTAATGGACATCAATAGGCTTAAGTTGGCCAAGTGTATATGTTTAGGCCATGCAATGGTGCAATGAGGCCAATGGTGATTTTAATGTAATATAATAATATAAAAAGTGAACTTAGTTAATTTGACACATAATGACATGTTTAATGACGCCTATATAGTTAGACAACCTAGTTTGGATAGGTTGATCGTTAACTAGGATT
>CANXYI011129299.1:0-10630 GCA_948208565.1 Hura crepitans | reverse complement strand
AGTCCGAGAAGCATGTGGAAAAGGGGTTGCAAAGATCAAATCTGGTGGTTTTAGCTGCATCAAAGATGTTTTGTACGTACCTAATTTGAATTCCAGCTTATTAAGTGTGGGGCAATTTTTAAGAGAAGGATATGTTGTTGTGTTTGAGGACATGTCTTGCGTTGTTTTTTTGAATAAAACCAAGAAACACATGTTGTTCAAAGTATCTATGGCTAATATCGGCATGTTTCCCCTCTCGTTGGAGTATAAGGATCGAACACTTACAGCCTCGTTTGATGACAATAGCTGGTTATGGCACCATAGATATGGGCACTTAAACTTTAATAGAAATCTTTGTCTGATCAAGCTTTGTTGGATGGTTTGCCTGTGATTCAACATGGGAACAAGTTATGTGAAAGTTGTACATTTGGAAAGCAATATAGAGATTCATTCCCAAAAGGATTGGCAAGGAGAGCATCAACTCCTATTGAGCTGGTTCATGCAGATTTATGTGGGCCCGTGAGAACTCTTTCTTTGAATAATAGCTTGTATTTTGTTGTTTTTATTGATGATTATAACAAGATGACATGGGTATATTTTGCCAAAGAAAAATTTGCAGCATTGACGATTTTTAAGAAGTTTAAGAACTATGTTGAGAAGCAAAGTGGGAACGAATTGAAGGTCTTAAGAATTGATTGAGGAGGGCACTAATTTTTTTGTGAAAAATGTGGTATCAAGAGGCAATTGACAGATAGATACAACCCCAACAAAATGGTGTGGGGGAATGGAAGAATATAAGTCTAGTAGAAATGGCAAAATATATGCTAAATACAAAAGGCCTTCCAAAATGCTTCTAGGCAGAAGATGTTTATCTTCTCAATTGAAGTCCAACATCAGCCTAGCACAATCAAACACCCTTTGAAGCATGGAACGGGTGGAAACCAAAGGTAACTTATTTCAAAGTCATATTTCTTATGTTTATTTTCCTTCTCAACAAAGACACAAACTTGATGAGAATAGTGTCAAATGCATCCTTTTGGGTTATAGCGATGAAACTAAAGGGTATATTTTTATGATCCAATAACTAAAAAGCTTGTTGTTAGTCGTGATACGACATTTGATGAGAAAAGCCAATGGAATTGGGATGAGAAACAACATTGTCCAAAATTATTTGAAGCAGGTAATGATGTTACTAATATTCCTGCGGACCCTATGGAAGGTGATGGTGATGATTCAGATCCTTCAAATCCATCCAGCCCATACAACACATTAATTACATCTTCAAGCTCAAATGATACACCTCCAACAAAGTGGGGATCTCTGAAGGAGATTTGTCAAAGAACATAACACTGCCAAATTACACAAATTCAAAAGCCAAGCTGCTTCAGTGATGTTGTTAATTCAAAGGAATGGTGTAATGCTATGGATAAGGAGATGAAAGCCTTAGAAAGAAATAAAACATGGGAGCTTGTTAATTTACCAAAAGGAAAAAAAGTGGTTGGATTGAAATAGGTTTACAAATTAAAGTATAAACCATATGGCTCAATTCAAAAATACAAAGCAAGGCTAGTTGCTTGAGATTATATACAGTTTGAAGGTGTTGATTTTGAAGAAATGTTTGCTCTAGTGACCAGATTTGACACTATAAGAGTTATTTTAGCTATAGTTGCCTATTGTAAGTGGAATGTCTATCAATTTGATGTAAAATCAACTTTTTTTAAATGGTGTTTTAGAAGAAGATGTCTTTGTAGAATAGCCACCAGGTTATAAAGTAAAAGGTCAAGAGAGGAAGGTGTGCAAGCTGAACAAGGCCTTATATGGTCTCAAGTAAGCTCCAAGGGCTTGGTATGAGAGAATTGACCAACATTTCAACAAGAATGGTTTTCAAAAAAGTGCTAGTGAGCCCACTTTGTATGTGAAAGTAGAAAGAGTTAATGAGGTACATTTTATTTGCCTATATGTAGATGATTTAATTTACACTAGCAATAGTCCATCATTATTGGCTAACTTTGAAAGACTTATGATTGAAGAGTTTGAGATGAATGATTTGGGTTTGATGAGCTATTTTTTGGGACTAGAAATTTATCAAAGTGGTGCATGATTTTTCATTTGCCAACAGAAGTATGTGAAGGATGTTCTTTGCAAGTTTAAGTTACAAGATTGCAACCATGTGAAGACTCTTATGGCAACTAATTAGAAGTTTAATGCTATAGATAGAGAAAAACAAGTTAATGCTACTGTTTACCGAAGCTTAGTGGGCAGTCTACTGTATCTCACAAACACTCGGCCAAATATCCTACATGCTACTAGCCTTTTGTTTAGATTTATGCTAAAGCCAAGCAAGATGCATTATAAAGCAACAAAAAGGGTGTTGAGATACTTGAAGGGAACAATGTCATATGGTTTGTTTTATAGCACTGATAATCTGGACTTATGTAGTTATTCTGATAGTGATTGGGTAAGATGCATTGATGACCATAAAAACACCTTAGGGTATTTCTTCAATTTGGGATCAAGTGCCATACGTTGGAGCTCAAACAAGTAAGCATCTACAGCTTTATCATCATTTGAGGTGGAATATATAGCTATAACATCAGCAGCTTGTCAGGCAATTTGGTTACAAAGAATTTTAGAGGATATGAAGCACAAGCAAAAGGCAACTGTCATCTATTGTGATAATCAATCCACTATTGGCATAACCTTGATCTAGTATTTCATAATCGCACAAGACATATCGAGACTTACCATCATTTTATCAGAGAATTAGTGGCAAAGAGAAGTATTTAGATTACTTATTGCAGCACAAATGACTAGCTTGCTGACATGTTTACAAAACCAATTTCTGCTGTGAAGGTTTAAAGATGATTGGTGTTGTAAATTTCTGCATTATGGGAGAGTGTTGAAAATAATGTAGAAATTAGTCAGTCACATGTTTTTCTTTTATTAGTTACATGTTTCTAAGTGTTTGAATAAGTCAATCAACTATCTTAATGAGTAGTTGATATTTGTCATAATTTTAGGAGATTTAGCTACCATGTTCCCTTTAGTTGCTTAGTTTGTGAAATTTCAATTGTAATTTGTAGTATTTAAGTGTGCTGGGTGTATTAATAAATATAGTTTTTTAGTTCTCCACATTTGTTGTTCTTGTCCATATATTGTTTGATCAATTTTCTAAGTGAAGTTTTCTTCCTTTTGTTTGCTCTGCCTCTCTTGATTCTGAGTCAAGTAGAGAAGTTCTTATTCATAACTAGATAATAAATTCAATAATATGCACTCAATCTATTCAGCTTAAAAACCAAATGAACTAAATTTCGTTCAAAAATTAACCAAAACATATCAAAATTGATAAAGATAAACTAGATCGAACCGAAATGACCAAATGTTATATATATATATATATATATACACACACACACACACACGACGTCGTTTCACACCAAAATAATATCGATTTAAATACCAAAAACAAGATCATTTTAAAATTTCGCTAGCAGTTTATTCAATTTTCACTATTTGAAATTCAAACCGAACCAAATAATTGAATTTTTAAAAATTAAACCAAAAATCCTTGATCGAAATAGCTTGTGGTTCGGTTAGAATTTTTATTTCCATCCATTTTTGGACACCTTTAAATTTTTTAACTTTTTCATAAAAAAATTCTGTTCTTTTAATAAATAAATATATTCTCTAATTTTGTAGAACATAAAACTATTTTTCATCTTTAATAAATAAATGTGTTGTCCAAATTTTTCGTAGAAATCAAATACTCTAATCTTCTAAAAAAATAGAAAATAAAAAACAAAAAGCTATTTTCTGCAAATAAGCACATCCTATGTCTTTCAAAATTTAAGAATTGCATTGCTAGTAAAAGGACGCCAGTAAATAATAAATCTAATTAATTACAAAAATTGAAATGTACTAATCTTATTTTCTCTTTCTAAATAAAAGGGGTTTCTTTGAAAATTAATATATAATCAATGCACAATTGTTCGAGCAATTAATATTCAATTCTTCATTCACTCATCTCTGTTTTTTAAGAGAGAGAAAATCCTATATGGTAACAATATGAAGAAAATAGGAATCAGTACTGTCTCTAGCCAGTAGAAGAGAGACACTTAAAGGAGCATCATTATGCCATTAAAAGGTGTCAGGTTGATCGAAAGCTAAATTTATCATCTTATCCACGATCGAATAACCTCTTCGTCAATCTGAGTAATGCAAAAAACCCAATCTTTAGAACTGAGATGCTTATTCATTATTGGAAAAGAACGAGAATGAGTTAAAGCATGAATAACACTAGAATTATCAATCTGAACTTCAATCTTGTGAAAAACTTGATCCCAAGCAATTTGAAAGTTATAAAACACCCACCACAATTCAACTTCATGAGCACTACAAGCATCAAGCACAATAAAAAAGCCTCCAAACCAAAAACCACTGAAATCACAAAGAACACCTCCTTTTGTGGCTTGGTTAATACATTGACGCATATCTCCATCTCTGTTGAGTATCACAAAATCACAAGGACATGCCCTCTAAGCCACCATGATTTTATGATATTGCACATCAACTTCCTTAATAATATGAAGCACTTCGAAGGCCATAGAATTAGCCCAATTGAATTAGAATAGATGGTAGTTTTAGAAGTAAAATTGATTTCTCTCATTGAGTATAAAATAATTCCTCCAAGACCAATGATACTAGCAAATATATCTAAATGTATGGATCTTTATCTCCTTGATTGGGATCAAAATCATCATTTGAGGCATCCAACATTTCTAAATCAACATCATTAAAAAGGGGTTCTATGTCAATGATGTCTTTGGTCGTAAGAATGTCTTTGTAAGATAGTATTTGAATGTTTAAAAGAACCAAGACTAGTACTAGATTTGTTATATTGTTTCTTGATCTAGTCATTCAAAAGGGATGGTAGTGGTGGCTTTTTCATATCAGATAAGCCAATGTCCGATAAGGAATTCTTCACTAAGTCTATTAGCTATTAATCTTTTACTCATCTGTATTAGTTGAAAAATAGAAAATGTGTTGTAAATAAATAAATTTAACAAGAAATATGAATTCTTTTCTTATTTTATTGTAAATTTCTAAATGATACAAAATGGGTATATATAGGCAAAGAAAAGCATATCAGATAGGTTTTGAATAAGATAAAAATACTAAATAGGTAAAATCCATTTACAATGGATAAAGTTTATCTATTTATAGTAGATAGACTTTATCTATGAATAATCATCCATTTTATTACAACACTTCTCCTTGGATGACTATACACTATAAATATGTATTGTTAAAATCTTGTTAAGAAAAACCCCGTGGGATAAAAATTTAACGAAGAAAAAAGAGTACAGTATTCATAGATAAATGATTTCTCCTAAAAAATACAACCAACATAACAAATCTTCTAGCTAAAGTATTTCCATGTTATAATTATTCCTTGAAAATTGAACTTGGTCTATCCTTAAAAATAAACCTATTGAGATGTCACTTAAGTAAACTTTACTATTTGACCATCCTTGATGCATTATTGTTGACTTATTGATTGCACTAATAATCCTCATACTTCTTTAATTTGTAGAATCATAACTTTCAAGCACACATATTCATAACTTGCTTGATAAATAATAAATATCTTTAAATGATTTGGATATGGTAGCAATATTACAATCCTTATATCCAATACATTTAGCAACTTCGAGTGTCTAAACTTCTAGTCCATAAATATTATATTTTAATTAATAAATCTAGTGTAACCTCAATTATTCTTTACTATTTAGCCAATTAATACAAAATTAGCATTTTTTACAACTTGAGATCTAAACTCATTATTACTGATTATTATATAAGCAGCTGTATAAGTAAATACTTTATCAATATTTTTATCCTTTTTCAATATTTTTAGATTCAATAAATTCTTATATTTTAATGATAAAAAAAATCACTTCTGGGGTTACTTCTCTAAAAATATGAAAATATGTTGTAAAATTTGACTTCTTTTAGAGTATCGCTTTGAAGGTTTTTCTTTTCATTCCTTCAAAAATAATAAATTTTTCACTAATAACCTTATCACACTCAAAGTGCAATTTAAATTAATTTGCTATTAAACTTTCAAGATGTCCTTTAAAGACAATCAATAATGTATGATTATGGCTATTCATCTTTTCCTTATAATAAGCTATATGATCAAATTTGGGGTTATATGGACATTTACAACACATGGAATCTATAATGCTTTCCCTTAGATGTCCATTATCAAATATGTGCCTCACTTAAATCATGCTCGAAAAAATCCTATGGGACAAAAACCTAGTGAAGGGTAAAGAGTATACAATATTTATAATACACATAACAAGCTGCTTCGTTAAAAACTTTACTAGGAAAACCCATTGGGACAAAATTTTGGTTAAGGAAAAATAGTACATTGTGTATTTTCCTATCGAATGATAACAATAATTCACATATTTGAGATCATATGTATAGAATCTTAACAAATATCGTCAAAATCTTTTTTTCCTTTTTAAAAATAAATCACATATTATCTGGATATGTAAACTATGTATCTTCTGGATACATTAAATGCATGTCTTTTGGATATGTTATTAAAGTATGCATTATAATTATTCATACATTGATCAAATAATCTACAACTAAGCCTTATCTTCTAAAATTGTATAATGGAGTTATATCTTCACATATATATACAATTTCATCTCCATGTTATTCCATTTCTTTAGATTGACATTTTATAGAAGTTAATCAGTATGGTTATATATACTGTAGGTATATAATCCTATAATTCTTAAATGGTTTCAACAATTTTATCATCTTTCACTTTTATTGATGAGACAATTATCATCTTCCACTTCTGGTGGAAAAATTATTATTAACTTTACGAAATAGAAACCATTATGTTCTTAAAAATATTATTGATATAGTTGTAATCATGCATTTTTATTCACTTTAAGGAATAGACTAAATGTAATAATATAACTTCATAATTACCTTATGTATGAATCAAATTATGTTAATAGCAAATATGGTACTTCAGGACCAATATCATCATTTGAGTACTTAGTTGATATGTAAAACTTTTTATTCACTTATTAAATAATTTGATCAATTGGTAAGTGCTTGGTTTCCAACCCAATATAAACTTTAATTTAAAAAAATTATAATTCATCAAAGTTTTTATTAAATAATGAATAACTTTTAACTCTTCGAGAGTTTTTATAATATTTGTGATAAGGTGCATTTAAGCACCATTTTCCTGTTTATTTTCCATACTTTTATAAGCTTAGTTGTGCTTAATTTATAAAGATTGACTTAGTTTAGGAATCTTGTCATTTTTAGCAGGTTTTATAAATCTCCAGTCAATTTATGAATTTTTAAAGACTTTTTGGAGAATTTGTCTAGCTGCGGGTGTTAGTCTTGGATCAAGGCTAAAGGTCGCAGCCAACTGTCAGATACAATCCAATTTTTATTAGACAACTGTCATATTTAGTTGTACTTTTTAGGTAGAATTTTGTGAAAAATAATCCTTTATTGATTAGGATAATTTTAGAGAATATTTGAATTCCTATTTTCTATGTTTCCTAATCTTTTAGAGAGATTTTAGGAATCAACTTCTCTTCTTGGGGGATTCTTTCTATTCCTTTTTATTGACTGAAAAAGGAGAACGTGATGAGTACTTTTCTGAACAGACATTCTGAATATTTTTCTAGTGGGTTTTATCAAGAATATGTGTGGCTGATTTATTCATTCTAGCTAAGGATTATTGAAGTTTATGTTCAACAAAGATTGTGAGATCTAATTAATTTTTTCCCTTTTTTATTATTTCAGTTTTTTTGCATTTTCTGTTATATATATGTATATTGTTGTTTTATTGATTTTACAATTTGGTCAATTGTATGATTGGTTTAATAGTGAATGCTATTTAAATTTTTAAGAAGATAATTACTTAATAAATCTGATTTTAGTGGCAACCAACCAACAAATTGTGTTGTGATAATATACAATCTAATTGTAATAAACTGCATCGTCAAGCTTATTGGTTAAAATCGGATTCTTCTAATTCTTAATAATTTTAACAGGTTAAATCCTATGACGGTGTTCTAAGACTGCCTTTATTAATTAGGAATTAATTACTGAGATTTCATAATTAATCTATTATTAAGGAGGAATTGATTGTTAGATGGTATTCAACAATTATAACTGATTGACTGAAATAATAAATTGATTATCCTTTGTGTCTATGATCAATTCTGAAAACTAAACTGAAATTAATCATTGTGCTAGATTTCTATCTACTGATTTTTTTCATTTAATTTTCTGGTTTTATTTAATTCAGATTATTATTTTAATTTTCAATCATATAAAATCCCTATTTAATTATTTTGATTAATTGTCTTGGTTGTTCTAAAAGATTTAAAATAAACCAATCTCTATGGATTTGACCCTGCTCACTCTATGTATAAATTATTTGTGTCTGGAGAGTAGGAAATTATTTTTGATAGATTTGACATCCATCAATTTGAATTATAAAAAATTATGGTCTATATCACATAAACCAAGTTTAAGTCATATGGAACAAACATTTGACAATTTGACATGCTTCAAGCATTATAAATCTTTCAGAGATTTTCACATAAATTTATTATTAAGTGATGATACATGTAAATAGACTATATATCAATATATACCCCAATAAGTATCCATACTTAAGTATTTGGACTATTTGTCTAAAATATTTATATTTTAGGATAAACGACAATTCTACGTAAATTGTATCTTTTCATTTCAGTTTATATTTTTCAACAAATTTAGTTTAAAGATCCATATTTGGCTAAAACTATAATTATTAATATGTGCAAAACTATTATTGACAATTATATCTTTTCGATTTTTTTCAATAACATAACATATTGAGATCTTTTCAATAATTTTAAGTACCTAAACTGCTTATAAGTTTTAAGATTTAGTTATGCCATAGGTCTCTTCAAGAGTACCCGCCTTCATAATATAACTATCTTTAACTTTTACTCCTTACCTTTTTCAAGGATTTATTTATTTGGAACTGAAAAATTTGCATAACATATTGTCATACTAGAACATTTCTCTAAATTTGAGCATTTTACAACTGTTACATATGAGATTTAGTAAATCTCTATAAATCAATAAATACATTTTGTATCATAATGAATTATTCTTTGAATTTTTAATTCACAATATGAAACTTCTAGTTCATAGTATGGGGATCCTTTAAACTTTTAGTTCATGATAATGCATTTATTGTTTAATTTTTAGCTGATTATCTCTTCTCTTTATATTTATAAAATTTTCAATCAAAATTATAATATCTAAACAAACATTAATTATAATAAAGGAGAATTTATTATTTTAATCGCATGATACATGATTCTATATGAAAATGAGAGTTTGTTCTCATAAAAATTGTTTAGCAATTAATTAGAGGCATTCAATAATTTTGCTAGAGTTTTGAATATAAACATATATAATATGCTTTTCAACATCAATTAATATAAAAGAATTAGTTGAAGCCTATAATGTAATATTGCTAGCATTATCAAGAAAAATTATCTTGAACATAGTTTGAAATTTATGCACTTAATTAAACAATCTCACAAACTATAGATTATGAGTTTATAGTAAATACACATATGACCATTTTATAAATGTATTTATTAAATCATATAAAATTTGAATGGTTCATAGGATGGATAGTGGGTCCACATTATTAATTTTATGCATTCCAAAAAGAATGGAATTTGATCTATTTTATTAGCTAGTAATATTTTAATATTTCTTGAAAATAAATAGTACCATATGAATTTCTTAACTAAAGAATCTTCTGATTCTTTATGCACATAAATTTTCAATAATTATTGCATTATAATTAACTCGGTATAGTCGAACTGGTCAATATCATATAACCAATTGTATTTCAATCTGTAAACTTGAAGTTTACATGCAAAATTGGTATCAATAAGTAAAATTCAGGTTTACGTATAAAATTTGAGTCAATAAATAAAATTTAGGTTTACGTACAAATTTTGAGTCAATTATTAAACTTTGAATTTACGTATAAGTAAATTTCGGATTTACGTAAAAAACTTGAGTCAATAAGTAAATTTCAGGTTTACGTACAAAATTTGAGTTAATAAATAAATTTCGAATTTATGTATAAATAAATTTTAAATTTATATACAAAACTTGAGTTAATAAGTAAACTTTATATTTGCGTACAAAATTTGAGTTAATAAGTGAACTTCAGATTTACGTACAAAATAAATTTACGTATAAGTAAACTTTAGGTTTATATATAAAATTTAAGTTAATAAGTAAACTTTGGATTTACATATATTCATGTTTACTAATATTATTGCCATTTAATAAACTTTAGGTCTACTAATATAATTGTCCATTTAGTAAACTCCAAATCTATTAATGTTATTACCAATCAATAAACTTCAAGTCTACTAGTATTATAGGTCTACTAATGTTAATGCTAATCAATAAACTTTAAGTGTACTAATATTTATATCAATTAATAAATTTCAAGTTTATTAATATTAGTAATAATCAATAACTTTAGATTTATTAGTAGTATTACTATCTC
>CANXYI011129270.1:0-16999 GCA_948208565.1 Hura crepitans | reverse complement strand
CTTAGCTGATCTCATTGAACTTCCTTTATACGAGTTCAATATTATTTTGGGCATGGACTCGTTGTTTGAACATTGAGCAGTGGTTGATTATGGACAAAAAAAGCTTATCCTAAAGATAGTTGAGGGAAGTGACGTGATAGTCTTTAGTGAGCAAAATTCCTTACCTAATCTTATTTCAGCCATAATAGTAACGTGACTCATCCAAAAGGGATACGCTTACTTGGCTTAAGATTGATACTAATAATTCTACCCTAATTCTTGGTTAGATACCTGTGGTATTGGATTTTTTTGATGTTTTTCCTAATGAGTTTCTAGGATTGCTACCACCACGAGAGCTTGAATTCATGATTGAGGTGTATCATGACACCGCCTCAATATCTATTACCCCATATAGAATTGCACCTATAGATTAAAAAGAGTTGATAGTGCAGTTGTAAGAATTATTAGACAAAGGCTTTATTCAGTAAAGAGTTTCACCTTAGGGAGTAACTATACTTTTTGTAAAAAAGAAAGATGGGTCACTTCTTTTGTGTATCAACTACAAGTAGCTGAACAATGTGACAATCAAGAACAAGTATCTGTTGCCTAGAATCGATGATCTTTTTGACTAGTTCAAAAGTACCAATATGTTCTCAAAGATTGACTTAAGATTAGGGTATCACCAGCTAAGAATTCAAGAATATGAAATTACAAAAACTGCCTTTAGAACTAGGCACGGGCATTATGAGTTCTTCATGATTCCATTTGGGCTCACTAATGCCCTTATAGCTTACATAAACCTCATGAGCAGAATCTTCAAGCAATATTTAGACTAGTTTGTTGTTGTCTTTATAGATGGCATTCTAGTGTATTCTAAGGGTCAAGAAGAACATGAGCAACATATAAGGATTGTGCTATAGACCTTAAAGGAGAAGTAACTCTATGCCAAGTTCAGTAAGTGTGAAATCTAGTTAACTAAATTAGCCTTTTTAGGCCACATCGTATCAGCAGATAGCATTAGAGTGGATTCGAGTAAAGTTAAAATAGTTTTAGAATGGAAGCCTCCTAAGAACCTAATTAAAATTTAAAGCTTCATAGGACTAGCTAGGTATTACAAGAGATTTATGAAGGTCTTCTTAATGATTACAACCCCACTCACTAGATTATTATGAAAGGATATAAAATTTGTTTGGGATGACAAATGCTAGGTAAGTTTTGATAGGTTAAAGGCAATGTTGATTGAAGTTCCTATCCTTACACAACCTGAGCAAGGGAAAGGCTTTATGATTTATAGTGATGCACCACACAATGGGCTTAGATTTATCCTGATATAAGAGGGAAGGGTGATAGCTTATGCTTCGAGGTAATTTAAGCTGTATGAATAAAATTATCCTACATATGATTTAGAATTAGTTATAATTGTGTTTATTATGAAAGTGTGGAGACATTATTTGTATGGTGAGAGGTGTTATATCTACATCAATCACAAAATTTTAAAATACCTCCCTACATAGCAAGAGTTGAATTTGAGGCAATGACAGCGGATAGATTGAATAAAAGATTATGACTATTTGCATAACTATCATCTAAGAAAAGCAAATGTAGTTATATATGCTTTAAGTCTAAAATTCATAGATGCTATGAAATCTATGAATGCACAATGGAATATACTCTAGATGATGTGATCTTAGTAGAGTTATAAGTAAAACTTGACTTTAAGTAGCAACTGAAAGAGGCATAAATGAGGGATGAATAGCTTATATAATTGATAAGTAAGGTTAAAGAGGGGAAGACCATTGAATTTTCACTTAAAGAGGATGGATACCTCTACTATCATTATAAAGTGTGTGCATTTAAGGTGGATAGATTAAAGACACCTAAGGAGTATAAAGATGTACTTAGACTTGAAACCTCATTACTTGTGGTAAAAAATGAAGTGAGATATGGCAGAGTATATGGCTAGATGTTTAACATGTCAGTAAGTAAAAGCTATATCAAGTTCTATTTGGATTGTTACATCTCATAGCAATTCCAAAGTGGAAGTGGGAAAAGATCACAATGGATTTGTTCATAGGATTGTCGATGAGGAGAAATAAGTGTGATGCTGTATATGTGAGAATGGACAGATTAACTAAGACAACACATTTCATTCTGGTTAGCATGGATTATCCATTGGTTAAATTGGCACAGCTGTACGTAGATGAGATTTTAAGATTACATGGCATGCCAGTAGCTATAATTTTATATCAGGATCCATGCTTTACTTTTAGGTTTTGGAAAAAGCTACAAGATGCTTTAGGTACTCATTTGGCCTTCAATATAACTTTTTATCCGTAAACAAATAGATAGTCAAAACAAGTGATACAAGTACTAGAGGATATGCTACACAATTTTGTGATTAAGTTTAAAGGAAGCTAGGATTAGTATCTATTAGTAGCTGAATTTGCCTATAAAAATAGTTATTAGGCTAGTTTAAGCATGGCATCGTATGAGGCATTGTATGGCAGATAGAGTAGGACTCCACTTTATTGGAGTGAAGTTGGAGAAAGTATGCTAATGGGGCCATATTTTGTTAGAGATGCTAAAGAGAGGGTCAAAATTATAAGGCATAGGTTGATAAGCTACTAATGATCGATAGAAGTTGTATGCAAATTTGAAAATAAGAGATATTAAGTGTGAAGTTAGTGATAAGGCATTCTTGAAAGTATCACCTTGGTAAAAGATCATCAGGTTTGGCAAGAAAGGAAAATTAAGTGTGACGTTCATTGGTCCATATGAGATTACAAGGTGTGAGGGACCAGTGTCTTATCAACTAGCATTGCCATCAGAATTGCAGCAAATACAAGATGTGTTTTTACATATCCATGTTAAGGTGATATCATTCTGATCCTTCACATGTCATATCTATAGAAGAAGTGCTAGTGCAGCTAGATTAGACATATGACAAGGAAAGAAAACAAGTGTTGCCCTAAGAAGTTAAGGAATTGAGGAAGAAAACTATACCATTGTTGAAAGTGCTTTGGAATCACCACAATTCTAAAGAAGCCATATGAGAGAGTAAGGAATAGATAAAGGCATAATATCCACATTTACTTATATCAAGTAATTTTGAGGATGAAATTATTTAGGAGGGGAAGAATTCTAACACTTGCAAAACTCAGTTCATAAACAGTACTTTTGAGCCATGAATAGTGTCTCTGAGAAGTTGAAGCACTGTACGATGGCCAAATGGATAAGTATTACTCATAAAACTTTGACGAGCTAAAAAATGATGAAAATGAAATAATTAAAAGATTTAGCAAAACTAAAAAATCATAGTGGGCAAAGAACCTGTGAATAGTAACCTTAGTTAGGTTTCTACTATAAATGATTTGGGATGTGCCTAGATGGACCTCAAAATGGCATACCTTAAAGGTTAAAAATTCCAACGAGTCTATTAGGGAAATAATTTTAATATGTTAAGGTCATTTGATATTTATTTAGAATTTTTAGATTTCACGAGTGAATAGTAACTTAGCTTGCCTATGGAATTTTAAGCCAAAATTTTACAAGGCCCTTATTAGGCATAATTGAGGAATTATGCCACTAAAATCAAGATTTTTAGAGGTGTTGAAAATTATTGTGAATTTCTAAAGTTTAAAAGAAAATTGAGATGAATTAGGCCACTAGACCGCCACGTGTTGTGATTCGAGCCATCCACACACTTAATATAAATGGCCTAGCACATGTGAGAGTGCCACATATGCCATGACATCATCTTCTCCCCATTTTCCCCACTTGACTGATGCTATCACCAAGCTCTCTCTCCTTCATTTTTTTCTTCTTTTTCTCTCTCAATTCTCACCCAAAAATATCAAATTATAAATCAAAGTTAGCCTCTATTATCTAAGGATTCTATTTCAAGTGACATTCAAAAATAAAGTCTTAGGAAGAAGTTAGAGACAATTGGTAAATAGTGTAACCATGTTGAGTAAGCATTTTAACTTTAAATTTTTATTTTATTTTTGGATACTAAGGAGTTTTCTAAGATTTCCTATATTGGTAAAATTTAATTTGGAGCATTATAGGATTTTAGGAATTTTTCTATAGTGTTAAATGTGTATGTGTAGGAAAAGGTGAAACAAGTAAGAAGCAAGGCAATTCTAATCCTTGAAATGGAGGAGAAGTGTGTTAAAACACCCATAGGTTTGTGAATTTGAATAAAATTTATATATGTGCATTCATGTGCATGAAAATGCATGAGTTTAGTGTATGGAATTGTGAATTTTACCTGTAAGAGTATGTATTAATGAGACATGATTAATGTACACTATTAATAGACTTATAAGAAGTATAATTATGTGATAAATTAAATGAAAATAAATATGTAAGTTAGTGCACATAAAGTGTTCGAATGGTGTCATTTGAGTAAGTATAAATATATTTGAGTAATTAATGCATTAATGGAATAAATTGAGGTTGAAATAGACATTAAATGCATAAGGATGATAAAATGGAAAATACTTGGTGAAAATGCCTCAAATGTCATGATTATGTGATGTAAAATAACAGACACTTATGGATGTGGAAATGATCTTTTTTATGTAAAAATGTGATATAAAATAGAAAGTAATGGATGTAAGTGAAATTTATAAAATAAATGAATAACTATGTGTATAAAAAGTGGTTGTGAAAATCACATAAATATTGAATTGAGAATAGTGGTTATAAAATAGCCAAACAAATAGTAAAATTACATAGAAACTTGAAGAATGACCTATATTTGAATGATAAAATAAAAAATGTGAATAATAGCTTGTATAGTTAGACACCTACTAAATAGCTTGATCAGTCAACTAGGGAATAAAGTAGCTAATAGGTTTGGTCTTTTAGTCCATTACTTGTGTTTTAATTTATAAAGGTAGATGTAGCCATTAAGGTTTTATTATTGAGCCTTGCATACTGGGTATTGGGAGGTTCTACGAGATTGATCCTTGCAACCCATTATTTTGGATTTGGGAGGTCTACGAGACTAATCACTAATATCCACCATTGTGATGTTAATGATTGTTTATTGGGAGGTCCTTATTGCACCGATCAATATTGCACTGATATTAGGAGGTTTTATGAAATTGATCACTAATATTAGGTGGCAATAGGTAGATGTAGATGTTGAGGTCCAAAATGTGGGCCACTGCACTATTTGCATTCTATTGTCTAATGTCCTTAGGTATCTTGTTTTGGTATAGGCCAAGATGTGAATGAATCCATGTTATGAACTAATTTATGAAATGATTGTGAGAATGGAAATATGAATGTTTAAACAATCTACAATACTGTATCTTCTATAATTATATGTCTGTGTATGCTTGAGTGTGGTGCATGCATATATTTTATCAAATTCACCACTGAGTTATACCTAGTGCATTAGTGTTCTGATGCACATGTAGTGGATTGAGAGTACTTATGAAGTCAAAGCCTCTGTGCAGCTTACTACTGATGTTTGGGATATATTCTCTATCTATTTTTATTTATAAATAGGTTAAGTACTTATGTATAGCTATATAGGTGTTTGTGTTTAGAACAGTAACGGGAAAAATTTTGTAATAACATATAACATATGAATGATAACTCAAAAGCTTAAAATTGAATGTTTGTTGGCATGTATATATAACCGTTGTTATTTGCATGCCTATATATATTGCGAGTCTAAGACTCTATGGTGCTTACTAATATGTGATGTGATTGTTGATTAGGAGGACTAGATGGGTCCAAATGGTTAATGGATGGTATATAATGATTCTTAGAATTATTTTTTTACAAGAAAAATTTTTTTGTTTTTAACTCATGAAGCCATTATGCTGTATGATTTTCTATAAAATGGTTTTCAAACACGTAAAAAGTTTTAACAATATTTTGCAATTAATATAAGATTAATACTAAGAAATAATAGAGAAATATGAATGAGGTTAATTAATAAATATCGAGTCAACAAGTGTTAAATGAATGAAGGCTAGGGAAATAATAGGATGGGTGATCAATGGGAAGTGGCATTCTTATCAAGTTTTTTTAGGATTCGAGTAAGGGTTTTACACCTAATTTGGGCATGAAATGATGAGAAATGAATGTTGTGCAAGGATATTACACTTTATTAATGTTATCTATCTTATAACTTATATTGACATTTGTTAGTATATTATTACTTGAGATGATATTTTTAAATCAAAGAAGGATATATATGCTTGAAATAAGAACTATAAGTATGACAAGAGCATTAGATGGCTTGAATTATAATTTGATATAGTAATTCATTAAATGGTGTATATGATTTTGCACTTATGGCCTAATAGCTTGATTACTCCTTGTATGTAGAAAATTAACCATATTGAGATGGCATAATGAATAGGACATTTAATGCAAAGATATATGCAAATGAGTTATGATGATTTATAAAGTATGTAAATAACGTAATAATCATTATGTTGTTAAGGCATGCATGATGACATAAATGAAATCAAGAGATTTAATTTTGCCCTATGGTCATTGTTAACCAATTAAACCAAAAAATTGATTGAGCTACTTTAAAAAGTTGAAACTTAATATAAAATAGTGATAACCTATATACGTCGACAACCTAGCTTGTTTAGGTTGAATGGTTAACTAGGAAGATTAGCAGCTACTAGGGCACTTCGATGCTTTTGAGACACTTGGCTCCCTGTATTGAGGCTTACCAGCCACCTTATTTGCCTTAGGTTATGATTTGAGTTTGGGACTTATGAGTCACCATTTTGAGACCTATAGATAGTTATACTGAGACCTAGTAGTCATCATTTGAGACCTCTATGGCCACTATTGAGACCTTGATGGTCGATGAGTCCTCTTATCGAGTTAAGTGTAACTGTCTCTTATATATAGGCAAATATGTATAAATACAATACAATGAAATTTGAAATATATATGATTAAATTTGTATGGATATTATAACATGTAATATTGTTAAAACATGAAGCCATTCATAATTCCATGTTATCATCTAGTGTTGTTGTTAAGATGTACTTGAGATATCAAATGCTTATGGTCTAATTGTATAATTGTGAATTATTATATTACATAATTATATTGTAATAGCTATATAACATGATCATTGTAAACTGGCATGTCTGTGTATGAGTACATGTATGATATATTGAATATACAACTAAGAAATTCACTTAGTGCATTGTTGTTTTTACAATGTGTAGGTCAAAGCAGTATAGATAATAGCAGAAGCCTCGAGTAGCTATGTAGATAAAGATAGAACTCTCATTTTGCTATATTTTGGATTTCTTCTGTGAAAATTATATGTTGTCATGAATGTAGTGCACTTATAGGTTGTACAAAGGGGATTTGGGCCTAAGCTAGTATTTTGTAATGTTTTTATAAATTTAACTGAATGACATTACTTTTGCTATGTAAATTTAAAGCATGGTTATTGGATTTCCTTATATTTATACTTTGAAATGTATACTTTGTAAAATTGTTGCATTAAAATGTTAGTGTGGATCAAAAGGATCCTGGTGTTTGAAATGTTGCGTGAAATGAGATTATATAAGTGTTTTTGAAATTACAAGTACTATTCATTTTAAGATAGTGTCCTAGCACAGCCGTTAAGTTGCCAAATTTTCAACACGAGGATTCCTAAAACTATTTTGAAACATAAAGGCAAAATTTTCAATTAAGTAAGATTTCAAAAGTTTAAATATATATAAATGATTTCAAAGAGGTTTTAATTTATTCGGGTCTTTAGATAAAGTGATTTTAGATATCACTATGTGTGCCACTTCTTATTTGGGCTTGGTGATAGGACTAAGTAAAAGGTGTCATAATTGCCATATTTAATATTTCACAAAGCTAAGAATACATGGCATGTTTATTTTGCATAAGTTCTAAAATAAACTAAATTCAACCAAATGGGTTTCAAAAATTACAGGTTAATTACATACGTTAGAAATGCATGTTAGGTGTATGTTTGGCATGATAACTAGTTATGGACAAACACCAATAAGATTGATCTGCATTGCATGAATTTTTTCTGTGGTTAAATTGGGCCTGCATTCCCCAGCATTTTCTCACATTTCCCTATTATAGTTCTCTTCTTATATAATTCTTCTCACATGTAATGTGAGGTCTTCTAAAATATTCACTATGTAATTAGATTGCATAGGTTTATAATAGGAAGAAGAAAGCAAAAAGCAAATAGAAAAGAAGGCTCACAAAAAAGGACTAAGAAGAAATAAGTTAGAAGCTTCTTTTCAGAAGGGTAATGCATACTACCCAGGGTCTAACCCAAATTGGTTTACTTTGGCTCAAGGAAATCAATGTTGTAAAAGTTCATAACTAGATCATATTTTAATGTGACTAAATTACATATATATGTTTAAAGAGATTAAAATGCATATGCATGACAAAGCTTGTGATATCCCTTTACATGAGGAGACCAAAGTATACAACCCTGATGAGACTGAAATGGAGGAAGTGTCTCAAAGCAAATACTAAAACTTGCAAGTCTTCTATATATTGTTTTAACCATATTTCTTCTCAATGTTAGGTTGTTGAGCAAATGCAAACCCACACTATGTCAAATATGTTATGACAATATTATTGGGTCCATGTTAGACAGTCCATTAATTTATTTGTCTAATCTAAAGCTAATAGTTCTGGATATAGATTGGTGAAATGTGTATGAGATACATATGCACTAAGATTTAAAGATCCAATAATTAGTAGTTGCTTGAAAATGTAATTGGCATGAGATGACTACCATTTCTATTTCGAGTTAGGCTTATTGGGTAGAAAAACGATTCGACCTTAATGTGAAATAGGTATTGTTTTAGTAGGAAAACCATCAAGTTTTCTTGAATCAATGTGAAGGATATTTGTTGGCAATAAAATTGTGACACCCCCTACTGGATTCCCAAAAAAACTTAATAAGCGGTGCACTTCCTGCCAGGTCACCTATCCTAAAATTTCCCTTAAAGTCATTCATTTAACTTCTACCAATTTCACCCTAACTAATTGTGATTTAGCTAGTTTCTATGATATATTTAGGTTAAAACCAATCTGGTTTAGTCTTTATAGAGGAAATCTGATTACATTTAGGTATCACTTAAAAATCTGACAGCATAACGGCTGCCCGGGTCCTAACCCAAAATTCACAACAAGCCTATTTAACACTTTTATAAACAAATCACAACACCTAAACCTATCTAGTCCCCCATTTTCACCCTATCATCATCATCTAACACACATCAAACTCAAGCCTCAAGCCATAGATAAAACATGCATAAATATAAAGCCTCAGGCTCACATTAGCATCAACATCACATATAATCATACATTCACCGAAGAATATGTATAGTTACTTCACTTATATCAGCTGGTTATAATTACTTAATTTACATTACATGTCTACAGCTTATATACAAGTTCTAACCAACTCCCACCTAAGTACATGGATATAATAACTGTACCAAAAATTACATGAATATCCTTTGCTTGTATCCTTTAAACCACTATCGTCATGCTTTACAAGGCAAGTCTCTGCTATTGTGTACCTACACACCAAAATAGGTACACTGAGTATATGAGATACTTAGTGGTGAACTTTAAGCAATTTAATCATGGTATAATATGATTAATTTACCTAGGCAGTTTAAGAATGATTTTACTTGATTATATAACTTAATTATTCACTAGGGTGCCAAATTACTAAAATAACCCTAAGCAATTTTAAAGTCTAAAAAAATATCATTTTTGACTCGATAAATCATTTAAAATAGGTATCATTATTTCGAACAATCATACTTTACAAAAATTACTTTATTTGCTTATATGTAGGAAAATTGACTAAAATACCCTTTTACTGTATTTTATTAGTTTCTCCAAAAAAGTCATTCACATCTGCTTAACTTTATCTCCCTAAGGTGTTTATGTGTCCTGAGATAGTTTTCTTGACTCATATATATATTATTTAAAATAATTATTAAATCCGTAGCATGTATATTTGACATTAAGTAACTGGTCTAGCATATCTATACAAAATGTCCAAAATACTCTTTAGCTTGCTTTTTATTAGAAATTTAAAAAATGATGTTCCATTATGCTTAATTCTTATGTTCATAATTAATCTAATTATTTACTTAATTTAATTCACTGGCCCAGATAGGAAGATGACACTTTAAGACATTGGATCTAAAGGAATAATAAACTAGTGCAGTGGTCCCTATTTTAGACCTACGTCGATGCACCGACATATATGCCATAATGGATATCAGCCATAGCCTCCCTAGACACAAGTAACTATGTGACATAATAGAGATCAGCCTGTAGGCCTCTCTAGCCACAAATAACTATGTGACATAATAAAGATCAACCCGTAGGCCTTCCTAGCCACAAATAATTGTGTGATATAGTGAAGATCAACCTGTAGGCCTACCCTGCCACAAATAATCATCAATCACTGGGTGACATAATGGAGAACAGTCCATAGACCTCTCTAGCCACCAATAACTGCCATCAAGAACTTGGTGACATAATAGAGATTAGTCTGTAAACCTTTCTAGCCACCAATGAACTAGCAGCCATAAAACCCTAAGTTGACCGGTCAACCCATCTATGGGTAACTAACTAATGGGCCAAGTATCTCAATTTAAATTCCTTTATTAACCAAAAATATTCTTATAATATTTAAGTTCCAAAAATAGATAGTTAAAAATTTTATCTCATACTTTAAAATTTTATCTAGAATGGTATAACCATATTTTTGCTCTACCAAGTAAAATTCCAAAACAATTTTTATGTCTATTACTGCCAAAATCCAAATGTCATATGTTATGATTTTTCATGGCATTTTTACTTAAAAGGGTAATACTTTCTATCCAGTGACAATTTCGGTTCAGGTACTAGTCAACTGGATAAATATAAGTCATTTCGACCAATTTTGAAGTCAATTTCTTAGACTGTTTTAAGTTCAATTTTAACTTTATTTTTATTGTTCTTTTAAATACTTTTTTTGGCACAAGGCCAAGTATAACTAGGCCAAATCCATAGCCAAAATCTAGGCACAAATGCCATCTATAACTGGGCCAATTTCATGGCAAAAACATAGTTCAAATCTAGCCTCTCAAAGGCATAATTAAGGTTAAACTTGTTTCCTAATTTGAAGTCACTTTTTAAGTCATTATTTCAAGCTTTAGCTATAAAAGGCACATTTTCAAGTATATATTGTGATATCACTATATCACTTACTTAGCTAATTCCATAGCCATTTTATGGTAACAATCAAGCTAAAGTAATATTCTTAATTAACACTTAACAACTTAAAATTTCAAATCAACATACCATAACTAATGCTCTCGGGTACTTAGGGAAAATGGATTTAGTTTCCATTCTTTTCCACATAATCATAACAGTCAATCATATTTACATGCTATGAACTCAAATATGGTCATAAACATCTTAATCTAGGCTAATATAGCTAAGGCATTTCTAGAATGCATTCATGATAGCTCACGGGTACAAGCCAAAGTACATAATCCATGGTGATTTCCTTAACCAAATTTACTTAATTCACATTTTAGCATGCCAAGAAGATTCTAAATTCATCATAGGTACCAAGATTTCCATTGAAACAACCATAGGCAACAAATTCCAGCAAGCAATTTAGGCCAATCATGTAACTACTTGAAATAACATTCTCAATTCCAACTCAAGATAACCAACATCACAAAAGAAGAAATCGCCCTTAGATACAACCTTCTAGCCATCTTAAGTCAAGCTTCACTAGTCTAGGTATCTAAACACATGAATAAAAGGATGAAAACCTATTTTCATATCACTTCGAAGGTGCCATCCTCACCATGCCTATGCTGCTAGCTCTATTTCTAGCCACGATGGTGACCTTTTTTCCTCCTCCATGGGCCTCCAAATGGCATCCTCATGCCACAACCACCTCATACACATCACCATCTAGAAGTTAGCTAGGGTACAGCATTAAAGAATAGGACAAAAACCTAAGAAATGAAGGAGAAATAACCAAGGACTCACCTTTGGGTTATAGTTCTAGATTACTCTATACAAGTCAACTTGTTTGATTTTTATCTCCTAAATGACAGCTCCTTTTTGCCTGATTCTTATTCGTTATTATGCCTAACATCCTAAAGAATTTTTAGAAGTAGGAATCTCTCTATTTGGTTGCTGAAGGAAGAAGATATAGCCTGAGAGAGGGAGAACTAACGTCGACAATTATGGGCAGAAGAAGGAAGAAATTTCTTTTTATCTTCCAAGTGGAAATCCACTTGTCATGCTCCATTTGCCACTTGCTAGCTTGCAAGTCCACTTGACATGAAGTGGAGCCCACTTTGACATGTCAAAGGTGGTTTCGATCATTTGCATACCATCTCGATTTTTCATCAAACTTCAAAAATTCATAAAAATTCACTTAAACCTCCAAAAATTACACCATTTATATTAAAATTCCTATTTTAATCCCCTCTACCAGCTCATAAATTTTTGTGGCCAAATTCCATCAATAAGGCAATTTTCAGACTACTTTAATTTGCATGACAACCTTAAAAATTATGAGAATTTGCAAATGACCTTTGATTCCAAATATTCTTGCACTATTAAACTCAATGTAATTTTTGAGCTTCAGCGTCTAATATTTTTGGGTTCGTCTAAGCACATCCCCGATTAGTCCAAGCCTAAAAAATTTTTATTGCACTGATGGATAGCTTTTTTTAGTCTGGAATGAATCGTTGGTTCTACTAAATTTTTAAATTTTGCCTATTTAATCAAAATAAGGCCCTTTAAACTTTTATGACCTATGCTATAACCTCGATCCACGTGCAAGTGGCTCCGTACCCTGGGTGCACTTTTCGAACCCTATGGCACTATCCAAGATGTGTCGGAACATGGGAGTTACAAAAATAGATGGTGCACATATTGATTTTATAAAAGACTTCACAAAATACATTCATATACATAACCAAGCACTAACATGTTTCTCATTTTTCACATTTCGATATATCTATATCGTGAGTTCATTTAACCTAAATTTGTGCAAAAATTCTGATGCAATTAAATTTATTGATCTGGCTTTGAAATCTGGGAATAGTTCTCAGAAGTGAGAAAATAGTTATGTGTTAGACACATTTATTCCACCTCTTCTGATTGATGTTTTTACTAAGATTATGTGATAGCCCTTACCCAATCCATTCACTTGACCTAAATTAGAGGTAGCATATAACTGATATCCAACTTTACTTGGCAAATATCTCCTTTACAACCATTTATTATTAAAAACCTTTCTTACAAAAAATCTTAATATTGAACTTATAAGGATAGGTTTTCAGAAAAAATGCTTTATAAGTATACCATTAAGCATTATCACATTGAAAATCCTATAGCATAATGGGTGATCAATAACCCTAGCCTAAATAGTATCCTAAAATAAATTGTAATTCTATAACTCAAACATCATATCACATCCTCTATGATCCTTCTGATTATCCATGACATATATGGTATTCATCCCAACTCATATATATATATAGACACCCACACACACACACATGCACCATCTCAACATCATATCTAACATATCATATACAACAATCATTCTTATTTTCAATCATTAATCATCTATCCTATTAAATATACTTATCATATAACGAGCACATATTCATACTCGAGCACATCTAATAACACCATGGTCTGTAATCACTCTTAATATCTTTATATTCAACCTATAATACATATATTCAAGTTCACTAACCTTTTAAGATCAAGATGGGAATTCATAAGGGTATAAAATTGCTACCATATACAAATCCTAAAAAACTATTTCATAAATAAAATAATCCTCTTTTTGCTCTATGTTCCCCTATAACTGGGGATATCCTCACTGATACAAAACTTAAAATCTTGTGCAATGCAAACAAATGATGTGTTAAGCTTTATAGCTTAATGGTGTATCCAATAATACTATGTAAACACATTAATTGAACAATAGTTTAAGAATTCTAGCTATAACACTAACATAACATAAGGTTATACCAACATAATATATGTGTGTGTATGTGTCTATACACACACACACACACACACATATAGTGAGAGAAAGGAAAAATATGTAAATCATAACATCATAGAACACATCTTCTATACATGTGTAACTGCTATTATTACCTTTAGATCTTTACATATTTATTATTATCTTGCTCTTAGATACTATGCCAACATCAAATAGTTACCATGTGATTTCTAATCATAATTTTAATTAATGTTCACATATCAAGTCATTAAATCAAACATATAGATGATTACTAGTTCATAGGAAATACTCTCATAATTTACACCTTGTTGCTCCACTATATCTTGAACATAATATAAATGCCATACATTTTATCACAACTTATTCATTATGCTAACATACATATATAAATATTTTACATATGGGTTCTCACAATTATAGCATACATGCATACAATATTTACATTACTTTCAAGATTATTTCAGGCTCATATTATGTCATCATGATGATATTTAGTAGAAATCTTATACGTAAACACCCATAATAATCAAGTAAAACATATTTTAGCAATATATAAAAGGTTATTATGTCTTAACACATTTTTTATTAATTTCTAATAATCACATGAACATAAGTTCCTTTTCTTTGCCTATACCTAAAAGACAAGTATGCAAAATTGGATAACAGGAGTATCTAAGCCACAAAGGTTATACTAGAATGCAAAAGTTATACTAGTCCATGGAGACCATATTAGACCCAGAGGTCATAAGCTAGATGTGAAGCTTATTATCTAGTCCTAAAGGTTATAATATAGACTTAAAGGTCATAATAAGGTACAAAAATACCTTAGTAGCTACTATCTAACCTTAGTTTACCGATCAACCTATCTAGATTAAGTTGTTAAACATATACGCCCTTACCTTAACATATTTAGTTTCACATAATTAAATAGCTTCATAAAAGTTTTATAAAGTCATTTGGCCAACTAATGACCAAATAGGGTAACTAATATTCTTCAATCATTATGTTTATTTCATTATCACATCTCATGCATATACAAGAATACCAAAATAATAGATAAAAAAAAAAACTTACCATGATCTATTTTTAAAGGTTGTTCTAGTGGTTACTCTAACCCCCCATAATTTTGTTCTAGTGGTTATTTTAGACGTTGACCAATTTATCATTATGCCATTATGCCTTGATCATAACATTTTGCCATCTTATTGTTACTCATAATCAATATCTCTATTCAAAAATCATTTCTAGGTCATTTAGCCATAAGATGCAAATCTTACTACTTGTCTAGGTCAAGTCTAGATCAAGTTTAGATCAATATATAACACATAACTTTTTATGCACTTTCTTCTATCACATATGTATCTTCACTAAATTTGCCATACCAAAATGGCCTTATTAACATACATTTTAATGTTATTAACATATTTTACATCATACAACCTTTCTTGCTTTTATCATTAAAATTTTATAACTAAGGATAGATTATGGTCGTTTACATGCATAATTATCTTTATTAAGCTCTATTTCTATTACTTTATGTTTTAGCCAATACTTATCATTATCCATTCCTTATTGTTTCATCTCGTTAACTTAGGCATACATAATTAAATCTAACAATTAAACATAATTATAACCATAATTGATACCAATATTTAGATATTACACATAGATCACAAATATATTCTTTTCACAACATAATATTCATTCTATCTTTACCTAGCCATTATGTAAAATTTAAGCCAACAATTGCTATCCTCATCCAATAAAAATTCTATTAAACATATTAGAGTTAACACCCTAATTATGCATACACTTTCACACATTATGACCTTACAAGCTTTAAAATACATAAAATATACATCAAAGTATCTGAGAGTTTTTAATCACTCTTAAATCTAATATGCCAATACTTTAAATCCATCACAATTCATCATCTAGCATGTTATTAAGTTATTAATACAACCAAAAGCTTATATTCATCGAATGCTACCAATTACATGCCAAAAAACTCGTAAAATATAGATTTTAAGAACTTAAAATGCACCCATATTAACATATGATTTTGTATACACTTACATATCATATTACATTTTTGACACCCCTTACCCAATCTATTCGAAAGAGATACATACTTGAGTCTTATAAGGATAAAAGGAGGTAGGAATTTTTGGACCTAAAATAAGGAAAGAGATTAGTATTGGAGTATGAAAAAGACTTTGCTCAATTGAGCAAGTATGCGAAAGAGTTCATACACATATAAGAGGAGAGATGTAAGAGGTTTGAGAATGGCCTCAATGTAGAGTTATTGATGCAGATTGTCAGCACTTAGATCAAGGAGATTTTTGCACTAGTATCAATTGTGTATGCCATAGAAGAGATGGTGCAAGAAAAAAATACCTTTTATAAAAGAAAAAGCATTCATTGCTGGTCAGACCAATATAACACCTAAGGCAAGTAAGAAGTAAAAGGAGTCTTAGGCCACACAATAGTCTTAATGGCAGGGAGAAAAATAGATGTCAGGTCAAGCTTTTTCATTTAAACCTTAACCCCCATAGTAAGCCTTAAGTGCTCTAATATCTACAGCAAAGAGTGTACCCTCAATATGTAAGATGTGTAATAAGAAGCATTGGGGTTAGTGTTAGTAGTCTAAGTGAGAAGAATGTTTTATGTGTGGAGCTAAGGATCAATTTTAAAAGGATCACCCACAGAAAGTATACTAATGCTAATTAGACGTAGGTTTCCTCACTAGCACCCAATCGATGACAAAAGGAGAATAAAAATGCTAAGCTAACTACCAGTTAGAGAACTAGATCAGATATGTGAGCCCCAACTCCTTAGTATGCCATTTGAGCCCGTGATGAGGCAGAGGCACCTGATGTGATTGATAATGCTTTCTTTTTATTTGATATACATCTTTTGGCTTTCATAGATTTAGGATCCACACATTTC
>CANXYI011128928.1:0-13387 GCA_948208565.1 Hura crepitans | reverse complement strand
AGAACCATCCATAAAATATAGGTCCGCACAAACCTCACAAGGTAGGCTGTACGTATAAGGATAGGTCTACACTGACATAGCCTTCCTATTGGAAAAGATCCATGCAAGCTTATCCTTGTACATAAAAAAGGTAAAAGAAAGCAACTATCATCTATTTTACAAGCAATAGAAACACAATACAATAAGAAAGATGTATGTATGAGAATAAAGTAGAATTAATAACAATCAACAATAAATAAATAAAAGAGCAAGAAAAGATAAAAGGAACATAAAAATGATCTCTCCTCTCTTATAAGGCAAACCAATCAAAATAAGCCTTATAACATCCTATTTTCATTGAGTATCATAAATCCAACATAAGAAAACACAAATGGATGACAATAACTTAACACAAATGTCTGATATAAGTTTATACAAACTAAAGAAATATAATATGTGTGGGAATAAGTCTACACAGACTAGTCTCCTTATAAGAGGAGGTCCATGTAGACTTCCTATCAAATAGAAAGTAATAAACCGTTATTGAAATGAAACAAACAAGCAAAAAAAGGTAAAGGTCTCTCCTTTTCAATTGAGTAGACACATCAAAATAGGTCTTTTAATACTCAATTTTTATTGAGGGCCCTAGACCTCAAAAAGAAGAAGAAATAAAACTTAAAAAGATTAAAAAAAAGCAAATAAAAAAGCAATAAAAAAAGAAAGAATTAGAAAATTAAATATGAGAGGAATAGAGGAGAGCCCCTTATAAGGGTTTCCTTAGGTATTTACCCCAAAATAAGGATTCTCTTAAGGTTTGTGAGGTTTGACCATTTCAAGACCAAGCAACAATGGTGGTTTCTTCGAGTTCTTCAAGCTTTGGCTATGGAGGTTTAGGTTTTTACAGAGGGTTTCTAGTGAGAGTGAGGAAGAAGATCAGAAGAAAAATGCCAAGTGTAAAATAATTTTTCTTTTTCTTAAAAAAATCCTCCAAAAAGTTCCTTTTCCTCTAAAAAATTAGCCTTTTATAGCTTCATTAGAAATGGTTCGTGGTCCTCACAAAGAATATGTAATGATAAAAAATCCCAAGGTTATGAATAGTACTTTTCAGGATGTAAATAGTGTTTCCCAAGACCCAAGTTACACTAATGTATTCAGTTGGAAGTATTAATCATAATATATTTTTTAGTAAAATATAAAGTTCAAATGAAGTCTTTAAGATGGTTAAAAGTGAAAGCAAAGTTTTTATGGTTATATTTTACAAATAGTGACTTAGTTAAAGCTAAATAATAAATTATTATATTTTTGCTCAAATTAACCCGGGATTAATACAACTTGATACTCAAATATTCCAAATAGTTTATTGGCATTGATATTGGAATTTTTGAATATCAAGAAGTATTTTATAAAAGTCAGGCTAAGATAAAATTTTTGATTTTAATTGATTTTTCTAATTTTTCGAGCACAAGCTTTTTGAGACATTTAAGCCTCGGTCTAAAAGATTTTATGAGACCCTAAGAGAGCTCAACTGATGCCTAATGATGAGAGAAAATTTTTTTTAAGTATAGAAAAAGGAATATAAGAATGGAGTCTATTGGATTAAAGAGGGAAGAGATGTGAGCCATTAGATCACCTGACCTATATAAGGTCAATTTGACACTTTAGTCAAAGTAGGAATAGTGATCATCCTTTTCCTCTTTCTAAAGAAGCTAACAGCTTCTCCTTCCTCACTACCACCATTTTCTTTTTCTTCCATCCATCTTAATCCCTCAATTTTGAGTTCTTGCCATCTTATGGATGAAGTTTAAGCATATTGTGGTGGAAAAAACTTGAAGCATCTAGTTTAAGGGCTTGGTGAATAATAATCCCAAACCAAGTAAGTGTTTCTTTCCTTTAATTGATATTTTCTAGGGTGTTTTAGAGTTTCTATAAGCATATTCTGAAGTTGATTTCAAGTTTGGACATGCATGAAATTTTATATGGATTTTTAAAGATTTATTTGGTGTATACATGTAGAAAAGGAAGATAGAGGGAAAGGGAAGGGCAATAAGAAGGTCTGAAAGGCTAAATGGGAGTTTAAATACTCATTTTGGTATGTGTATTCAACATAGTATGGCAATTATATGTGCACATAAATTAAAGAGTGTGTTAGTGTATGTTGTTAATGCATTTGTGTGTGTTAATTGCTTATAGTGATCATAGTTTATTACATGATGCTATAAACAAAACTATAAGTATGTTTAAGTGATAAAAATGAGATATTGTGGTTGAATACTAATAGAGGCTGAAACATGCTTAGGGTATAAGTTAGCTTAGTGATGATAATAATGGGGTAGTGATATGTTAAATATGTTTAACTAAAGGCTAAAGCTGGAAATTAGGTTGATTTATGCATATGTTTTGAGATGGCTGAATGGTACCTTAGAAGTACTTTGATTAAATTAAGTGTATATGATATGGTTTGGTTAAGTATTCTTGGGTAATGATTAGTGGTGTAAATTATACTTTAAAATTGAGTGATCTAGAGCCATAAATGAGTAATTTGCTTATGTTTGTCATGTTGGTCGAAATATTGATGACTTGAAGAATATATTTAAGTTGCTTGAATGATGAGATCATGGTATGCTTTGTTTAAAATGAGTCATGCATGTGATATATAAAAAGAATGAAAATGTTATAGGTGATATAAATAATAAATGTGTATGTATCCATACTAATGTTATAATGATATGATGATTATGTGTGGTAATAATGATATGTTAATGATGATGAGATTGATAAACATTAACACATGATAATTATGATGCATTAATATAAAGGTAATATTATGAGCATGATAATGCCATACCAGTAGTTATAGCCAAATGGCCTAATATGGGATAGTAGATGCTTTAAGCATTCCCAAAGTAATTTGACGAGATGATATATTGGTGTAATACAAGAATGGTTTAGTATGTTTGTAAATAGATTAAGATAATAGTCATAAAGTATAAAAGATGCTTATGCATGATGTGATGTTGAATGTGCTGATGTGCATGGAAGAATGATATAAGTAGTTTTAACATGATAAAAACATGATCTTTGTTACCCTCCTTTGGTCATTTATTAGCCAAAGAACATGTAAAACTATTAAAAACCACTTTAAAAAGGTGAAACATAATTAAGTTGGTGATAACCCATATATGTAGACAACCTAGCTTAGATAGGTTATCTAGTTAACTAGGGAGATTGGCAGCTACTAGGGCACTTCAATGCTTATTTTTAGGCCTATTTGCCTTCGGGCCATTATTTGATTTTAGTCCTTCTGCTCACTATATCAAACCTTTACATCACCATATTAGACTTTCGGGTCACCATATTGGGCCTTCATGGTAACCGCCAAACCTTAATAGTCACTATCAAACCTTCAGGTCATCACTAGACCTTTGTGGTTATTGGTTCTCAATATTCAATTTCGGGTACATGTCTTACAAATATATGGGCAAAGAAATAAATTTTACATAATGTAACAATGGTTTAATATATGATCAAGATGATGTTTCATTATGTGACATATATTGGTAGGCATGGTATGCTTACACATATATGTTAGGTGACACACATGAGGATGATTGCATGTTTGATTTCATATTATGAATAATGAATGTGATAATACATATTAGGACTGATTAGATGCTTATATATAAATGACATAACTAGTTATGCATGACATAAATAGAGCCTATGAGATTAAATTGGTTGATTGGTTGATTGTATGTGCATGAGTTTAAATATGCTATATTGAATACACCACTAAGCATTTTACTTAACACATCATTGTTTTTGCTATGCGTAGGTTAAAAAAATAGATAGAAGCTTAAAGCCTCACAAGCAGTGTAGATTAAGATTCGACTTATTTTGGTATTTTAATTTCTTTTGTATAAATTATGAGATGTAATCATCTTTGGCACTTATATGTTGTATAAATATCTTTTGTATAAATTATGGGATGTAATCATCTTTGGCACTCATATGTTGTACAAAGGGAATTAGGCCTAGACTTATATTTTTTGATGATGTTTTTGTAACTATCGTTAAACCATATTAACTTTTATACTGTGTATCTAAATAATTTATGATATTTTTTATTATGCTTATGTTTTTTTTTGAGATGTATAGATCATAGGGATTGTATGTTGAGATTTTTAGGTTAATTAGGAAGATCAAATTATGTTGAAAGTGTTGATTGAGATTATAAAAGTGTTTTGACATTGCAAGTTACTATTCATTTTAGAGATAGTGTCCCGACACAACCATTATGCTATCGAATTTTTGACATGATGTTTTCCTAACTATTTTAACTCTAAAAAGGTTCTTATTAAATCAAGTTTTAAAAAGTTTCATACATGCTCAAAGGTTTTTAAAAATTTTTAAATTTATATAAGTTTTTCAATAAAGTTAGTTCGGATATTGGTTGTGCGTCGTTACTCACTTGGGTACAGTGACCAAACCAGGTAAAGGGTGTCACAAAATATCCCTCCAGCCATTTAAAAGGTAGTCTTAGGGCAACCCATGAATTTTCTAAGTCTATATAGACCTAAATGCTAAGGCCCACATAAATTAGAATGAAGTTCATATGGAATAGGTCTATACAAGCACCAAGGACACATTTTGTTAAAGTCTATATAGATCTTTAACCCTTGTGAAAGAAAGTCTATCCAGGCATTATAAGATATCCATTGGGCATCTTCCTCAAGCCTTTTTTAAGGTGGTTTTTGGTTCTGTTTTTAGGTATTTTACTTGATTTATGGGCCTCCCCTTACATCTCTTAAGAAACATCTGACATCTACAAGTTTCATCATTAGGAATGCTCTAAACTAGGAAGCATCTTAGACTCTAATGTCTACACTTGGCTGTAGTATAGACTTCAAAGAAACTTAGAATGATTTTCAATCCTATACAATACAAGTAATAGCGTAGCATAATCTATTGAGGTATTTACAAATAGCACCTTCTCTTATTAAATGTATGGGTAAATGGCTTCTTTTGTTACACAAATTTGACATCCAATACATAACAAAGAAGACAATCAAATGGTGTGTTGTAACTAAATTTCTAGCTAATAATCCAATCAAGGGGGATCAACTGAAATTTGAATTTGCTAGTTGTAGATGCCTCACTTTTTAGCCTATGATAATAACCAAAGATAGGCCCTAGCAACAAGGCAAGCAACCTGGAAACCAAGTCTACATGAACTAATATGGCATAAGTCTACTCGAACTTGATGCTATGAGGTTTGCACCATAGCCAGCCTAGACCAACTGAGCCTAAAGCCTAAGATCTGCATGGATAAGCCAAAGCCCATATCCGCACGGACTAAAACAATCTTGACCCCAGACTTAGCCCAAAACCTATGAACTAGTGGGAAAACCCATGACCTAAGTCTAGATGGACTAAGCTATACAAGTCCATACAGACTTGCTAGTAAAAAGCTTCCAGAAGCATGAACTTCCTATTTAGACTCTGTCTCCCAATCCTAAAAGGATTCTATCACTTCTAGATGGGAGACCCATTACTCTAAGCCTTTAAATACCCTTTCTAAGAGGAGAATCTAAGAGGAGGCAATTCTAAAAATAGGCAATACCACCATCTGTGAGTTTAAGAGAGGACTCCAACCAGGAATTGCTCTACTAGTCCTATTAACCCATACTTAAATATTGTTCTTCCAAAACCCTACCCTTTGCATTATTGCTTAAAGTCTACTTACAAAGGTAAGATCTAAGGCCTCTTACTGTGCATTCTTACTATTTTCATAGACCTATGATCTCTAAGGATTGATTATAAGTGAGGTGATTTTATGTAATCCCCACTTTGATCATAGGAGTAGGTCATTATTTTAAGTTGTTTCATATTGTACAATTGACTATTTTTATGTTATAAGTATTCTATTATTTTCATCCTAATCACACGAACCTATCTATAAGCATGATCACATCCACATGAACTTACTTTATTGATATGTGCATGATTTACCATTTGTATGGACTTATGCTTAATAACAATGTCCTATTTCTCTTATGTACCATGTTTTAATGTATTATGTTTACCATATCGACATAATTCTATGATGTTATCATGTTGTATAATTTTTCTGTTCTATAATATGAATATTGTTGACATATCAAAATTGTTGTATAGTTCGTATGGACTTCCACTCATGAGGAATGTAGTCCGTATAGATGATCTTGTCTCATTCATATTTATTCCATTTTTAAGTCCATATGGACTCTCTCTCATGAAGAATATAGTCCACATGGATATATTTATGTTAAGCATGTTTATTCTATTATGTAGTCCATAAGGACTCCCTCTTACGAGGAACATAGTCTATGTAGACATTAACTTTGAATTCTAGTTTTCACATGTATTTGTATTTCTCATCCTCTTTATGAGTCCTTATAACTCCTTATTTGGTATCATTAACCTTTTCCTTTGAGTTGTATGCAAGTGACCATTCTCACTGGTGTGGAGGTCTGAACTAACATAATAACCTTTATAAGCAGTAGTCCACACGGACACATGCTAAAGCTTCACAAAGTCTGCATGGAATTGACAACATACAGATAAGACCAATTAAAGGCTTTGTTTTTTCATCTAGTTTTGTACCCTATTATATCATCTAGTTTATTTTAGGTTGTAACAAGTAGCTAAATAACTTGTTGTACCTACCAAAGGCCTAACTTCACTACAAATGGTTTTTCTACATAATTAAATGGTGTTTTCTTAACAAAATGGTTTTAAGTTTTCCTTAATCAAAAGTCACATAAAAAATGTATTTTAATAAAGACAAATCTCCTAGAGATAGGAGTTGGGCAATTACTGCCAATTCCTATGAAATTACGAGTAGTTGTCAGGTCATATCATAATTAATCAATAACCCGATTTTTGGATGCTAATAGAAAATTGTGCTTATTGTATGCTTTAAGTATCACAATTTACTTTTTATAATGAAAAGGTGACATAACTACCTTAAATATAATGCCCGTTTGCTTGATATAGAATTGATAAATGTTACAATATACAAGGAAGGCATATTATTAGGGCATAAATAAGATCTAATTTGGAACCTTTCTAGTATAAAAGATCAGAGGTACTAGTGTAGAGGCTAGGTGGTGACTCCCAAACCCTAAACTGCTCTCATCCCTGATAAATATACATATTTCTTTATAGTGGGGACTCTACTAAGGACTAAGAATTTAAATCTAAAAGTGCCCAAATAATATGTCGTTTGAATATTCTAGTTTGTATCAATCCTATGCATTGCATCTTATATGAACTGTGACCCTTTTACCATGGATGGTGTTGTGAACCATGACTCCATTTTTCATTTAAGAATGGAGAAATGCTAGCATAACCATCACTCACAAGTCTCCTGCCTTCAGGTATATAAAAAGGTGAACTAATCGATCACTATTATCCTTAATTGGAAAGACTCGTTAGGAGGGACCTTTGCTTATGAGAGCCATAAGCCTTTTGACCAAACCATAAGCCCATATAGTTTAGCTTAGCAACTCTCCTTAGGTTGCATGACCTGAAGTGATTATGCTATGAGTCTTATATAGGCCTATTACATTTAACCTTATTTGAAGTGGGGCTAAGCCCATTGTGCCTTTTATCTAGAATGGGCCTAACCTAATTTCACCTTAAACAAGACTTAAATGTTATAGGCCATTATCCTTACATGTGCTTTAAATACGAGAGGTTATTGGGCCTAATTAAGCCCATATTTGAACCTATGCATGCCTCGATGATGCTTAGGCAAGCTCAACTAGGAAGAATTGCTAAAATCATGTGCGTAGGAGTAATAAAGTTAGAAGGTCTACTGCTTATGTTTGTCCTTATACATCTAACATGTATCCTTTTTGTATACACACACATGACAATGTATTATACCTACTTATATAAATGCACCATGTGTAACTCATGAGTTTTTGTTCCATACATATAATGTCTTAATTTAAATGCATTTCATGTAGGTTTAGGCATATCTCCTGACCCATACATTAACTATTCGTATAAGCATACTCTATATCTATATGACCGTAAAGAATGAGTGCATCATGTATCATTCCTGCATCTTGTAAAAATGTATATTCATATGTATCATGAACATTTAAAAGCCATGCATACGTCTTTACAAAATGTCTCCATCTTCATATGCCTAAGATCTCTCATGTATCCTTATAAGTATCTTTCTATATACATGTATGTTTTACATGTATCTTCACATGATGTATCTTCATGCATACATATGTCTGATCTTATACATTAACATGTGTCGTATATAGTATTAGTCCTTCTAGGCATCAAGCTAATATACCTAAGGCATAGCTCATAAACCATGTCATAAGTTATATCATCCCCCAAACATGGCATATGCATGAGCACCTTACCATTTTAAAGCATACATCATTCATCATATGGTAAAACCATCTATATATATGCTTGTTACATCATCGCTAGGGCCATTCTAATCCACTATCTTACCTAGTATAGGTGTAACATTCAAAACCTCATCTATATCCATCTGCATTTTTCATTACCCTTAGGTTGCATCCTACATGGCATCACATTACTTGAAACATGCAATAACATGACATGCGTCTTGCATCACTATATATAAACATATAACTTCACCTATTCCTACACACTAGAATAGGTATTCAAACCCCAATCATATCCACACATAAAAAAGTTACATCACATGTACACACTTGGCATAATCCTGTATCATTCACACTTCACACTAGCACGTAACGCACAAACCATACATTAAAGACTTTCATCTTGTAAAGGCCCATGCACTAACTATCAATACCATATATCCACACACATACATGTATCATATTTGTTCTTATAACATCATTCATACATGAGACATGGAGCACACATATTAGGCATCAATAGGAACAATGCATAACATTAAGCAACTTTACAAATCATGCATTAGAATTATAGGCTTTCATACATCAATATATGTTGCACACGAACAACAATATCCCATTTATACTACTTAAGCTTAGGCTTAGGCTTAGTCAAGCATTATTGATCTGTAACACCCTAGGTCACATGCATTGTAAACATACTTCATATAGGTACATTCACACTAGCACATGATAGGATCTCCTAACCTCACCTATACATTAGCCATCCATGTAGGCATGTATAACACAGATGCCATAGGATCTAAGGAATAAGCACCTCACATGTGTATCTCATATTCTCATCCATACATTTGTATCCACACAAAACCATGTATATATCTTCACCATATGCATCATGAATATATCTCTATGCATATATTTTTTTTTTGATACCTCTATCTCATAATGAACCCATAAGTGCCCTAACATGTGAAGCAAGCATCATTCATCATGAAACCATCCATATATATGCTTAGAAGACTCGTCTATCCATGAATAACAAAACATACATGCATTGTAATCCATGTACTTTGTAAAGATAGCTCATACATTAGAAATAATTATTTATGCATCGTCATCTTGCACAAACATATCATACACATGTCATGTAGTTTTCATAAGTTGCACATGCACAAACATACGTCTTGCATCCTGAACCATCTCATGGAAGTGAACTACACTATCCCATAACTATACCTTTCCATGCACCTTATATAAAGTGCAGACCTCATCTATATACCTATGCATTCACATTTAGCATACCACACCTAGACACATCATGTCGACTTCAATCACCTAGTCTCACCTCACAGAATATAGGTACCACTTCCATTCATTTAAACCTTCCTCACACCCATATGTGTTCTTCTTGCATATTAATAGCTACACTATGCATAAGCACCACATGCTTAAAACATGCATCATATCACTTTAACCATGTATATCATGCTAACTATAAGGATCATCCTTCGTTTAGGCTCTTCAAAGGAAAAGACTCAATTCCTCTCTTTCTTTTAACACTCCTCATCACCAAAATGGCAACAAGACCCAAAACCAAAAGTGAAAGTCAATTTATGGCTATGAGCATATTGAACAAGGTAATGACAGTGCTAGAACAATGAATAGAAACATTCGTAGAACCTTGGGCTAATGGCCCAAAACTAACGCACTTTGAAACATCTGACAAGCACAAGCTTAATTAAGGAGGCAAACAAGAATTAGGGAACTAAGCCTAGTTGCCCGCCATGCAAGTTCACTAAGCTAAACAAACCCTTATCCATAATGTTTGAAGAATTGAGAGAGAAAAACCTTCTTCAACTATTGACACCCAAACCTTACCCACAACCAATTTTGCCAAAATATTGCTATGATTTATACTGTGTATACCATCAAGGAACTAGTCATCTCACCAATAAATGCATGACCCTTCGCCATACCATCTAAGACCTCATAAACCATGGTGTGGTACCTTATCCTAAAAATCATCCATCACCAGACCTCACTGTCATCCCTCAAATCTCTAAAAAGAAAGGTTCCCTCTTTTTGACTTTCAGTCTACCACTTCATAGGCCAACTGTTAACCAACTACAAGATCCCACCAATCAAGGTTATAAAAGGATCCAAAGAAGATAGGATAGACTATCCTTGTTTTCTTTTCTAAGTTATTTTCTTTCTTCTATGTTGGATCAATTAAAGTTTAATAAAACATTATTTTAGTTTTTCATGAGCATCTTTGTGTACCATAATCACTATATAGCATGGTACTCTTAAAAGTGAGTAGAGAGAATTCAAAAGAAAAAAACAAAAAAAAGGAAGAAACATGATAAGCTTAATCTATAGGTACCATAAATAGTTCATAATAGCTCACCACTACTATGCACAATTTTGAAGCTCAAGACTTAATCTTTCCTTGTAAGGAATGAGAAATATCCCTGAATATGAGATAAAAAGAAAAATAATAAGTTGGGGGCAAATAAACCATAATAGATGCTTCTTTCCTTCAATCTTGAAAGAGACCCAAGCTCAACAAGCTTCAAAAATTAAAGCTTCAAATTCATTATATCTAATCATTTTCTTTAAAACCTAAGAACCATTTTAAATGACAAACATTTCACAGTTCTTCTCACCTAAAATCCAAGGGTTAGAAGCTTTAAGATGCCAAAACTCTAAAGCTTGCAAAAATAGAAAAATTTACCTTAAGCCTTAAATAATTAAACATTCTATTTTCAACTATGGTTACCTTCATTCAAAAAGAAAAAGAAAAAAGTTTTATGATTCCTGATAGGTCGATCAATCAAGACTATGAACCTATGCAAAAGTTAAGGAAATTGAGAGAAAATATTTTGTCAGAAAATCTTCGAACTAGCTAATAATAGGGATATCATCAATGCAATACTTGGAAAGGTCAAAAGGATGGCATTCAATGTACAATCAAAGCAAACATATTCAAAACACTAGTGGGACATAAAGCTAGCATCCATAACAAACTACTTACTGATATAAAAAGCTCTATCTCCCATGTTAAGAGCTCTAAAACATATTGAGCCGTCTTAAAAGTGCAAGTCCAAATTCAGTTGATCAAGCACAACACGATCACATTCTAAGCCTTAACTAAAGGTGGATAAGCTAAATTCAAAAAAAAATGAAGCTCGCTAAGTTGAAAACTCATAAAGGGCAGCCTAGGCAAAAATTAGAGGCTAAAAGAAAATATTTAGTTGGAAAATCTTTAGACCGGCTAATAACAAAAGTACCATGTTGTGCAACCACATACATTTGCATGCTCATTCACTCTTCAGTCACACATGCTTAAATGCCTTCTACGGCAAATTAACATTTCACCCAAGCTTTGGCCTCACCATTGTTCACCTTAACTCAACTTACTTCTCAACACCTTCCCTAGCCTTTCCATTACCATAACTGGACCGCTTTCTTCAAGAGATATCTTATTCACATTACCCCAACCTAGCCTACCACTTCACAACTTCACTCTCTTCACACCAGTTTTTCCTATGATAAGTCTAAGAGAAGAATATCTCAATAACAAGAAATGTACTGTTTCATACATCCAGACATATAGTCACCCATACATCCATCTGATAGAAAATAGATTCATTCATACATCCATTCTAAGAATAAACACTCACTTACCTATACATGCATCCGCATTCATTACCCCTCAATCATAAGATTCATTCATCTATCCTAGAAAAAAGATGCATCCATTATTCAACATATATTTGTCTTTATTATACATCCATCACAAAAAGAATATTCATTCATCATAAGAAAAGATGCATTCATCATTCAACACATATCTGCCTTCACCATTCATTTATCATGAGTAAAAATACATTCATCATACATCTGCATTCATCACTTATCAATCATAAGAGGCAATTTATTTATTCAAAAGTTATATTCATCATACAAGTGTCTTACATGCATTCACCATTCATTCAAATTCCTCATTCATTTAGGAGAAAATAAGCAAAAACACATGCATCACTACATTCATTAGAAATGCATTATTCACCATACCTCACCACATTCCTTCATCTAGAAAAGATTAGAAACTAACATGCATCACTACATTTATCAAAAATGCATTATTCACTACTCAGTCAAAAACATACCTTGTTGTATTCCTTCATCTAGAAAAGATTAGGAACCAATTTGTATATCACTCATTCATCACCAAATTCATTCACCTGTACTTATCCAAGTAAGCACATAGTCAATAGATACATATCCACCCATTCATGACATATTCACATTAAATCACTCTATCACCACATCTATCCATGACCTTTATAATTTCGCACTCATTCAAATGATAGAGTGCATTCATTCATTAAAGTTATCTCATTCATCACCTTCATGGTTTCACACTCATTCATAGGATAGAGTGCATTTATTCATTAAAGTCATCTCATTTATCACCTTTATTATTTCATGCTCAATCATAGGATAAAGTGCATTCATTCATTAAAGTCATCTCATTCATCAACTTCATGGTTTCACACTTATTCATCTAAAAAGAAAACCCAGTACCAGATGCATCTATACATTTGCACATATATCAGTTCATTCATCCAACATTAGTCATATAGGCACACCACTCATTAGGTCTACATGCATAAGCATCCTATCAGGCATTAGTCATATAACTCAAAGACACAAAGGATAAGTGACATGTATATGCATCATTCAAAATAGTGTCACATTCATCCATGCATTATAGAAAAGGTTCATCTTTCCAGTTGTCTAAAAACTAAGCAAAGGCACTATATTCATATTGAATTACATGTGCATATAAGTTATGCACGTATTAGCACATACATTAGCATTCATAAACCACTACATTCACACATGATTAATAACTTAGAGAAACATATAATTAGGCTCTCACAAGTCGAGCATACATATGCACTAGCATTTAAATCATTATT
>CANXYI011128761.1:0-18322 GCA_948208565.1 Hura crepitans | reverse complement strand
CTCCCTCCCTTAAAAAATAGAGTTTGTCCTCAAGCTTTGCGCAGGTCGATTACCCATTCTCATCTTGGATTGTCTTAACAACATCATGATATGTTAATTCTATGAAGAATAGCTTCTTACATTGATGAGCTGCCGTATATGGTTCATCGCAGTTGTAACATAAGCCCTTCAGTCTTCATTCAGCCATTTCATCTTTGCTAGGCTTCCTTGTTAACGGGGCTGATTCTACTGTATTTGTAGTATCTACTATGGTAGTCGAAGTGGCCCCCTTCTGGCTGGTCGTGCCTTGCCCCATGAGGGAAGTATAACCAGTCCTAGCACTTGTCCATGACTTGTTTTGATTGCTTCCAACATGTAGTAGCTACTGTTTTTTGTTCGAAGGCCCTCGCAAGGATTATAGCTGCTAATAAATCTGGTGGTTTGAGTAACTGAACATCCACTCGAATAGAGTCGTCTAACCCTATCATAAACAAACTCAAATGCAAAGATTTAGGAATGAGTTCATCTATCCGGGCCAGCCTCTCTTAAAACTGGCATTGATAAAGCTCTACTATGCTCATTTGTCGAAGAGTGACAAATTCTCCAACTGGGTTGGTACCTTCAGGAAGGCCAAACTGTTAGAAGCATTGTTTTTGAAATTCTTCCCAGCCCAATAGTCCCTTAGCTCGTTTAAGTTGTCTATACCATAACTGTGCTTCCCCTAATAGATGAAATTCAATCAACCCAATCTTGTCCGCCTCATTCAAACGCTGGTTCTCAAAAAACTGTTCACACCAATGTGCCCATATTAGAGGATCATCAATTCCATCATAAGTGGGAAAATCCAATTTGGTATATCGTGGAACTATTGTCAGAGATGTAGTTCCAAACATGGTAGTAATCAATTCAGACCCTGTAGACTACATCGCACCTCCTCCTTTAGCTGCGGCGACTACAGCCTTGCTTCCTGTTGGTGCGACATCACTACTTGCCTCATTGCCAGTCGCTATCGACTTTGGAAGTCCGATCCCCGATCCTTGCAATTCCTCTCCTCTCCCCCTCCCCCCCCCCCCAAACAACTGTTCTAGCGCTAAAATCTCGAATTTTATGAGTGATTCGGTACGGGATCTTCTTGAATTCTGGAATTTATATTATTGTCCATGGTGACTCGCTCTGATACCAAATTGTTAGGTTTACACGAATAGGATCGAGTCAAAGGACAATTGACAAGGAAATCGAGTTCAATTCCCTTTTCTTTGTTTCAATTCTTTGAACAACCTATTTTGAATGGAAATTCAAACTCATTAAAGGGGCTTGAAACCTTGGATATCATTTGAGAGAGCTCTAAATCTCTATTTTAATAGAACTTCTTACTTGTTTTATTAATGAATAATACCTCTTTAAATAGAGGTTTACAAAATAGGAAAAATAAAGAATCATTTTTGAACTAGGAAAGTTTTATTAATTCCTAACAAAGGATCCTATTCTAACTAGGAAAACTTATTTATCTCCTATAAATTAGGAAAACTATAGCTACCTTACCTAGAAACTGTAACAGATAGTTAAAACCCGAGGTAAAGTTTTTACGGCAATATCTTGTAAATAGTAACTTAATTAAAGTTGAACCGTAAAATAGTGTTTTTGCTCAAATTGATCTAGAAATGTCACAATCTAATATTCAAATATTTCAAACAGTCCATTGGGATTGGAATTAGAATTTTTTAAATACTAAGAAGTATTTTATAAAAATAAGCAAAGTTGAAAGTATCGGTTTAATTTGATTTTTCGAGGTTTTCCAATAGTTTGTTTGGGAATTTAGGATCTTATTTTAAGTATTTTATGGGACCCTAAGAGATGTTAATTAAAGTTTTATATGGAAGGAAAATATTTTAAAGAAACTTGAAAAAAATGGAGCCATTGGATCATTAAAAGAATTAGCCTTGGCCATTTGATTTTAGGGGTATAAAAGGGGTTAAATTGATTTATTTTGGTCAAAGGAGAAAGACCATCTTCTTCCTCAAAACCCCTCAAACCCGACAGTAACATTGGCCCTCCCTCCATTTTTTCTTTGCTTCTTCATCCTTTCAACCCTCAATTAAACATCTAAGCCCCAAATTGAAGGTTCTTAAGCATTCTTGTGGCAATTAAAGCAAGAAAGGAGTAGAATTGGAGAATTAGGAGTTCCAGGGAATTGGTGAATAGTAACAACTACTTGAAGGGTAAGAGACTTTATTTGAGTTCTCATATTTTTCTAAGGTGTAATTGGGTCTTAATAAAGGTTTTCTAAAGTCAATTTGATGTTTGGAAGTATAGAGATTTTATTTTGGATTTTTATGTGTATATATGCTGTATGTTTGTGGAAAAGGGAGAAGGACGCAACAGGAAAGGCAAAAAAGAAAGCTTGAAAAGGCTTAATTGGTGTCTTTGACACCCTTGGTATGTGTATCCAACAATAGAATGCCTTGATGTTGCAGTTGTAATTAAGACCAACTGTAATTAATATATATTGTATTTTTAATAGTTATCTTATTTAGAAGATATTATTTAATTAGGAAATTTTATTTTATATAGGAATTATTTTCATTATGGTAGGATTTTTAGTATTTATTTTTCTATTTTAATATTTCGTAAATGAATTCATTGTTTTCTAGTTAGAAAATAATTCCTTATTTTATTAGGCTCATAACTCTATTTAAAGAGGATAAATTTTAATAAATAAAATAAGCAGAAAGTTAAAAAGAAAATATAAGACATCAAGTTCTCTCTCTAACGAGTCCTAAAGTTAGCTAATCTCTTTGACGAGTTCGAAAGTACAAACTCCCTTTGACGAACTTAATTTATTGCTCGGTGTTCCGATCCTCAACATGAGACCACAACAATTGGTATTAGAGCCAAACACTATTGGCGATGAGATAAGATCCATATTGCGAGAGGAACGCGCGCTAATCCTGTCAATATTGAAAGCTAAGCTTTCAGAATTTGAAAGTCGATTGGGCAGTCAAATTTAACAACTTTTCTTGTATTTTCAAAAGCAGTTGCAAGAAATTGCTTCCAAGCTAAAGAAATCAGCAAACAAGGAGGAAGAGACTGCTATTAATGGCTACAATTCACTGCTATCTAACCAGCTGACGAATGGAAAAGGTGTAGCATACCAGCCACTAAGAGCAGCCGCCCCTCAAGTAAGCAGCGTAGTACCCCAAATTCTAAAGTTTGATCTCTCAACTTTTTAGGAGTCCGAGACTCAATTAGATTCAAAAGGTGGTCATAATTTCATTGATTCTGCAGCAGTTGTCCAACACTTCAAATTGGGAGTTCAAGTTTGGTATAGTTCGGGTGTATCAATTGCAAACAAAGAGACAACTTTCAGCAAAGGAATTTGCTTAGTGGATTCAACAAAATTGTGCTGCAACTTGGATCAATTATTCAATGAATTTAGTGATTTTCTTCAAAAGACAACATGGCTACCATATATTCTCAACTGTAACCATCACCTGGAAGAGCTTGAGGACAAGCTTTATTTCCAGGAAGGGAGTAATGTTATAGCTGTAATTGAGACCAGCTTTATTTCCCCGATCACCAATGTGCTACGAAGAAACTTATGGTTCTACACACTTCTGATGACGTAGAGCAAGTGCTAGAACTAGATGGGCCCAACACGGAAGAGATAGAAGAGGAGATTGGTGAAGAATCAGATGTCACCCACGAGCATATTGGTCTCTCCCTCAATGCTATAGAAGGGGGATTGAGTGACAACACTATAAAGTTGAAGGGGCAACTATCCGGCAAGGCCATAATGATCCTTATTGACAGTGGCAACACCCACAGTTTTGTAGACACGCAAATGGCCAAACAATTAAAACTTCCTGTCACACAAGTATCACCCGTCAACGTGATGGTGGCCGATTGGAGGAAGATCACAATCCAAGACAAGTGTAATAGCTGCATATGGCAAATGCAAGGTAGCCAATTCACCTTCGACATGAGGGTACTTGAGCTTGGAGATTATGACTTGATTTTAGGGGTGGATTGGATGAAGCGCCACAACCCCATCACCTTCGATTTCTCCCGTAATAAGCTCCTAATTCATAAAGAAGGGAAATGGATGGAGCTTAAAGGGCTTAATGAGAATGCTACACTCAAGATGATGTCAACCAAATCCCTCAACAAGCTAGTGCAAAATGGCTGGAAAGGTATAACCTCTAAACTGTTCCTTTTGACTGTCACATCAGGACATGGTGTTGTCACCTCTCCTTCCAAAAAAATAATTCTTGAACCCATAAAACAGTTACTCAGTCGATTTCCTACTGTTTTCTCCATTCTCAAAGGGTTGCCACCCACCCGAAGCCATGATCACAAAATCTGCCTAAAACCACATACCGAGCCTATCAACATTTGGCCCTATAGATATTCCCACCAGCAGCGTTCCGAAATAGAGAGGTTAGTGCAAGAGATGCTAGATACTAATGTGATCCAACCCAGCAACAGTCCCTACTCTTCACCAGTCCTATTGGTTAAGAAAAAAGATGGCTCATGGAGGTTTTGCATAGATTACAAGGAGCTTAATCGCCACACAGTGAAGGATAAATTTCCCATACTCTTAATCGAGGACCTCCTAGATGAATTACATGGGGCCACAATTTTTTCCAAAATTGATCTTCGGTCCAGGTATTACCAAATCCGAATGAACATTACTGACATTCCTAAGACTGCTTTTCGGACTCACAGCGGGCACTATGAATTCCTTGTTATGTCGTTTGGGCTCACCAATGCACCTGTCACATTCCAAGCACTGATGAATACAATGTTTCGACCTTATTTGAGGAAGTTTGTGCTCATTTTCTTTGATGACATCTTAATATACAGCAACTCCATGGAATCCCATCAAGGACACTTGCAGATTGTTCTCAACTTACTACTCCAACATCAGCTGTTTGCCAAAGAGACAAAGTGTGAGTTTGGGCAGTCTAGCATCAGTTATCTAGGACACATTATCTCCGAGCACGAGGTCTCCACCAATCCTGCTAAAGTTGAAGCTATGAGTTCATGGCCTCAGCCCAAGAACTTGAAAGGGTTGAGAGGATTTCTAGGACTCACGGGTTACTACAGACGGATCATAGTCAGTTATGGGATCATTAGCAAGCCACTCACAGAATTGGTTAAAAAGGACCAATTCCATTGGAACCCAGTAGCAGAATAAGCCTTCCTTGCACTCAAGGACATGATGACTTCCGCCCCTGTATTGGCTCTACCTGATTACAATCAACCTTTTGTTCTGGAATGTGACGCGAGCAATGTAGGACTTGGTGCAGTACTAATGCAGAATGGTAGGCCACTAGCATATCTTTTCAAGTCACTAAGCCCACGGAATCGACAACTCTCCGCTTATGAAATAGAGCTCATGGCTATCACTTTTGTTGTCACCAAGTGGAGGCACTACCTCGAACAAGGGCCATTTGTTATCAAAACAGACCATGAGAGCATCAAACACTTGTTGGAACAAAGACTCCATAATTACATCCAGCAAAAAGGGATTACTAAGCTACTGGGTCTCGACTACACTATTCAGTATAAGAAGGGGGCCGAAAATAGAGCAGCAGATGAACTGTCTAGGAGACCTGCTGAAAACTCACTGTCCACCATGGCCATTGCAGCTTGCACCCCCCGATGGATTCAAGAAGTTCTCAATTCCTATGAAGGGGATAAACAACTCGAAGAGCTCATTGCTACTCTTAATTTTTGCCGATTCCTCCCAACCACATGCTGACAAAGGGTATTTTGAGGTATAAGGGCAAGATCCTCATAGGGCCAGCAACGACTCTTCGGCAGTAGCTCCTCGTTGCATGTCATGAATCTCCTATTGGTGGGCATTTTGGGGTCAAGGGAACACTGTTACGGCTCCAGCATTCTTTCCATTGGCCAGGGATGCTTAAACACGTCAAGGAATGGGTTGCTAACTGTGATACTTGCCAAAGGTGTAAATCAGAATCCGTTGCTTATCCTGGTCTTCTTCAGCCCCTTCCAATTTCCTCCCAAGTATGGAAGGACATTTCCATGGACTTCATTGAGAAGCTGCCCAAATTTGATTCTTATGACAGTATCCTGGTGGTCATTGACCGATTGTCCAAGATGGGCCATTTCTTACCCTTTTCACAACCTTTTACAGCATCTACGGTTGCACAGCTCTTCCTCGACTATATTTTCAAACTCCATGGGATGCCCTCTACTATCATCTCTGATCGTGACAAGGTGTTTACCGGGAATTTTTGGCAAGAATTGATGAAGCTATTGGGCTCCAAATTGCTGTTCAGTTTTGCTTACCGTCCTCAAATAGACGGTCAGACTGAAAGATTAAATCGGTGCCTTGAAACCATATTTGCGGTGTATGACCTTTCAAAAACCAAAACAGTGGGCAAAGTGGTTGAGCCTTGCTGAATATTGGTACAACCAGCCACCATAGTGCCATCAACATGAGCCCATTCTAGGCTGTTTACGGAACTGCTCCAATGCTACCAAATGTTCTTTCTGGTTCTGCCTTGGTAGCTGCAGTAGAAGACATTCTGTATGCACGGGAAACCATGAACTCTTATCTCAAGGAGCAATTATCCACAACACAAAACCTGATGAAGCAACAGGCTGACAAGAGGAGGATAGAAAGGTAATTTAATGTTGGGGATTGGGTGTATCTAAAGCTTCAACCCTATAGGCAACTTACTATTGCAGTGCGCAAGTCACTCAAACTGGCAGCATGATGCTATGGACCCTTTCTCATCATTGACAAAATTGGACCGGCTGCCTACAAGTTGCAACTGCCCACTCAAGCCAAAATCCATCCAATGTTCCACGTTTCCCTCCTTAAAAAGAAGCTCGGGGACAATGCTTCGGCCCAATCTACCTTGCCTCCCATGCTTCATGATGAATTCATTTTACAACCAGAAAAGGTATTCAATACTAGAACCATTCTGGTCCAAGACACTCACGTCCAATAGCTGCTTATTAAATGGCAAGACCTACCATCTATTGCGTCCACATGGGAAGATAGCACTTTCATCAAGTACCAGTTCCCTGACTTGTTTCATTCTTGGGGACAAGAATGCTCTAAAGGGGAGCGTATTGTTAGGTATAAAAGGAGGGGTATGTTTGTAAAAAGGGATTAGTTAGTTTATTTCTGTTATTTAGCTACAGAAAGAATTCTGTTATGCCAGCTAGTGATAGCTAGCAGCAGAATTTGTTACATGGCTATCTGAAGTACAAATAGCCTTTTCTATATGATGTAACGCCTATCTCATGGGGGGAGTACTAAAAATTAATCAAAGAAATTCTATTCTCTCTCCTTCTCTCTTCTCTTCCTCTCTCACTCTCTCTCTACCCGAAATCTTCTTCTGTCTTTCTCTGAAATTCCTTCTTTCTTTTCTCAAATCCTTCCAATTTCTGTACTGATTCTTCTTTAAGGTAAAAAAATCCATTTAAGAACAGTACATTGTGATACCTAAACCCCCAAATTGCCCAATTACAAAATGCATTGAGAAAGTGATAATACAATGAAATGTGAAATATTTTGAGAGCATTGGAGCTAAATCAATCCAAAGAGCGAATCACATTTGAGACAACTAAATCGTCACAATTGGTTATATAAAACAATGTAGTTTGGGGGAAAAAAAGTAAAAAATTAATTGACTGCATTTTTCAAGGAAACCTAGAGAATCTTGCATTTGATGTGGAGACTCCAAATTGTGGTACTTCAACAACTTGGTTATAGTGGCACATTAATTAGATCTCTACAACTGGGAACTCTAATCTTGCTCCTAGTTTCTTTGATGATGTTTGTAATGAATCAAGGAGACTATGAATTTTCATTGGCAAACATCACGGTAAAGTAACAAGAAGAAGAAATAACATGTAGGAAAAGAATGTGATGATGAGGTTTTGGTAAGAAGTAGATAGGATAGCCCAGGATCAAAGGTCAAGAGGCTATGGAGGAGTTACATTTTTTTTTTTTGGGGTTGGGGGGTGTGTGGAGTTGTGAGGCAAATTGCATAAAAGCAATAAGTTAAGAGAAAAAAATGTTGGGGGAAGACTGGTTCCATCCTTGGAAGTAGACCTAATCATAGGTTTGGGTACTCACTCGGCTTAACCTCTAAAATTAGGACTTGGACAAACTTTTTTACCAAGTAAGCCTAGATTGAACCCGCAAAGGCTGCTTATTAAATGGCCATTCTTGGGTTTTGCATATAAATTGCGAGTTTAGCTAAACCTAAATTTATAATTATTTTTATTTTTCATTAATTATATAATCTAAAGCATGTAAAATACATAAAAAAAATTGAATTAAATATAAATATTTTACATTTATCAACTTATTAAATCATTTTTTTATATATTTTTATATTTTTGTATAATATAATTTATTATTTTTGCTTAGGCCGTTTAGCCCTGCCCAAACCTTACTTGAGTTCATTTAAGTGGTCATGGGCCAAGCTTCGACAATGAAAAATGTTAAAAAACCCGTTAAGCCTGGCCTTAACCCTCGCCAAGCCCACATTTGAAGACGTGTAGCAATAAGTAAGATCGTGGTTGGTGTTACAGTTGCTTAATTGTTGCAATGTGTGTAGAAATGGAAAAGCTAATGATGGAGAAGGAGAAAAATCAGCATGAACCTTCAAGTAATTCTTTATTTAATTTAAATGACAAAAATGAAAAAGGATTTCAATTTATCCATTTATAATTTCAATTTGAGCACACCCTTAGTCAATATATGTTACGGTAGCTAGTCTAAAGATGGAAAGAAGACCATAGTAAATCGATAATTATTTTTTTAGTAGTTTTTATAATTAGGAGATTTTACTTAATCAGGCTATTTTAGTTTATTTAGCATAATTTGAAGATTTTACTTTATTTAGCTAGTGTTTTAGTTATGGTAGGATTATTTAATATTTCTTTCTTAGAAGGGAAGGCTTGTAACTCTATTAAAGAGGCAAAAATAAATCAATAAAGTTAGAATTTTCAACAAAAATACAGAGATAAGCAACTGCTCCCTTTAAGAAGTTTGAAGGTGCGAGTTTCCTTTGATGAGCTTGATAAATTCCTAATATTGCCTAGTGAAATGATCCAAAATATTGCAACGTAACACTATATTTGTGAACTTTAGACTACTTTAAAGGTGTCATCAAAACAATGACTATATTAATTTAGACTAATTTACTATAGTTCTAGTAAAATAGTTTTTCTTGTGATGATAATAGCTAGTTTTCTCTTACAAACTTTTCTAAAATGCATGTTTCCACATAGCTTCCTAAACAGATTAGCTTGTTGCATCTACTATATCAGGTGAATTCATATCTCCTTTGTAGAACTTTGCACTTGAAATCGGAGAAATTTAGATTTTACCTTAAGTTGGTTGATGGATTATGTGACATGATCGGGATATTGCTCTAGCTCCTATTTTTCATGACTTGAGAGGAAATAGATTTTAGGCCACTGTTTGCGAGCAATTAACTTTTGTTGATGTACATTAGAGGAAGAATTTGTTTTTAAACTATATTCTTATAGGGGTGATTGAGCATCGACTCGGGGATATTACAAAGGTGTGAGAACTAACTTGGTTTTATGCTAGGTAGATCTACAACAGAAGCCATATTTTTTTTTATTAAGGTTTTTAATGGAGAATTTTAGAGAAAAGAAGAGAGATCTTCATTTGGTTTTCATAGACCTAGAAAAGGCATATGATAGAGTACCGAGAAAAGTTCTTTTGTGGGCATTGGAGAGGAAAGGTATTCATGTTAAATATATAAATATTATTAAAGGTCTGTATGAGGAAGCAATTACAAGCGTGCGATTTGGGGGAGGAGTAACAAAGGAGTTTCCTGTAAAAGTGGGTTTACATCAAGGTTCGATGAAGCTATTTTTATTCATTTTGGTTGTGGATGAATTAACTAGTAAGATACAAGATGATATCCCATGGTCATGTTATTTGCATGTGATGTTATGTTGATTGATGAGATGAGAGGGAGTTAAACATAAGTTGGAAGTATCAAGAAATACCTTTGAGAGTAAATGTTTCAAGTTAATTAGAAGTATGATGAAATATATGCACTGTAATCTTAGCTCAAGTAGGAGAAATAGAAGAGAAGTGAGACTAAGGGATGTAACAGTACTAAAATGTAGTTGTTCTAGGTACTTGGGCTCCATTTTTTAAATCGATGGAATGATAGATGAGGATGTAACTCATAAAATCAAAGCAGGATGGTTGAAATGAAGAAATGCTATAGGTGTTTTATGTGACAAAAAGATATTTAACAAAGTCAAGGGAAAATTTTATAAGACAACAATGAGACCAGCTGTGTTGTATGGGAGCAAGTGTTGGGCAATAAAAATACAACATATAAATAAATTGAATGTCGCAGAAGTACAGATGCGAAGATGGATGAGTGGACATATAAGATTTGATAAGATTAGAAATGAATGCATTCGACAAAAGATGCTTGTAGCACGTATTGGAGATATGATAAAAAAAGGTTGTTAAGGGGGTTTGGTCATGTGCTATAAAGACCTCCAGGTACTCCAATAAGGAAATGTGAGAGTTTGATAGTAGAAAAGAGAAAGAAAGAGGTAGACCCAAGATTTCGAGGAAATATATAGTTTCCAGGGATTTTTGTGCACTTGGGATTGAGGTAAATCGTTCCTTGGACAGAGAGACATGGAAGCAAAGAATTTATTTGGCTGAGCTCGTTTAGTATGAGAATAAGTCTTAGTTGTTGTTATTCTTACAAGGCTTTTTGTCTGATGCATTTAGTTTCATGTTCAAGTTGATAATGGATAGGAAGTTTTTTTGCACAGATGGTGCAAGTAGACCAGTCTTTTTTAATGTATTTTCCATTGTTGCTATTTGGACCTGAATGAGCTAATTGATAAAGTTTGATCTCTCCTGGAAGATTTCTTCTGTTCCTGCAGAAGCTTGATGATAGAATGTAATATTGGCAAAAATGAAAATGCTGAGCATTGTAAGTTGTTTTATTTAAGCATGCATCTATTCTGAAAACCAACAACTATCTTCATTGCTAATGGCAAAATGACGAAAGTTGCTATATGGCATAGCCGTGCTTGCTCATATTTCAAATTGGGGATTCTTCAAATTTTGCATCTACAGAACCGAGGTTGAATAGTGCAAACTAGGGAGGAGAAATTTAGGAATTATTTTCATATGCTATTGATTTTGATTATTTAGGCTTTTCTTATGGTTTTTTTTTTTTCATATGTTTTGAGAAAGCAGGGAGTTGATTATCGCTGTCTTTGTGCAGGAAGGAACATCAAACTATTTGAAAGGCTTAATGCTTATTCTCTGCTATCTCATTGTGGCAGCAAGCTTCTTTGTGCATGTTGATCCATCTAATGGTAAGTACTAGAAAGAATTTGTTTTCATTTAGAAAGCAAATCCTTTATGCTTTCATTTGTTATTGCATTCTGTAAATTTTTGCTTTTACAACCCCAGCTCTTAAGGAGCTCTAGGAAAACTTTCACCAAGGCATATCGGAATGATGGCTCAGATAATAATATAGGGTTTATTTGGATCAATATATAGTAATTTCTAGCTTTTAAATGTCTTATATATATGTATAGATTCAAATAAATTTTTAGCTTAATTTACTTCAAATCTCAGTGGTAAGTTAAAACAAGTTTTTCTTAAATAGGTTTGCTAAATTTGGTAGGGTTTATATCTTTCTCTGTTTTGCGTCAATTCTCATTTTGCACCTTTCTTGGTTTAGGAAGATACTAATGCTCAAGTAGAAGCATGTCAAATTAATCTGTATAATTGCTTTACTATTCACCCGAAATTGTTCAGTTGGAAATGAGTGCTTGTATCACTTAAAAAATGCAACGACATAAAGAGTGGTTGATGACAGATAGGGGTGGTGTGTGGCGGTGTCAATAAGAATATTTGATCCTAAACTGGGTAAAATTCAATTCAATGGAGTGCTTTTAAATGGTCCATTTAAATTTTGGTACAGATGACAGTTGAAGATTGGGTAAAAACTGAAGCAATGAATATTTGCAGTTGTGGCACATGGAAGGTAAAAGCATTGAATTATAGATGCTCCTGGCAATGATGGAGAGCTGGGAGTCGTTTAACGATTGTTTACTGATCCTCTTGTGATATTTATGTATTGATGGTCTCATAGCTTTTTGACTGCAAACTTTTTTTTTTTATGCATCCTCTCCTATTCTCTATGCCTTATAGTGGATTCCATGCTCACTTTCCTTTTTCTTTTTGTGGTTTTTTTTTTTTTTTTTTAATATGCATTTGTTGGCTATGTTAATATATGTGAATAGTATGGAATGGCATCCATGACCTTTGTTGTTGTCAGTATATTTAATCAAGTGCTTATATCCTACGCGAGGGGCATACGGTCATTTTCTGGTCCAAAACAGCATTTCACCGCACGAATCTTGGGGAAGATGGCTTCCCTTGAATTATTTGAGGTAAGTCTTTGTCCAATTCACATATATCAGTTTGCTGAGTGAATAGGAAAATGCTAATTCGACATCTCATGTTTTTAGCTACAAGTTGAATCAAATAATGCTATGATCTTTTCGATTTATTCAAATTTGATCTAATTCATACTAAAATAGATATTTAAAATTTGTATATAATATAAAAAAAATAAACAGTTGAGAGATTTTGGAAAAAAAAATTATATGTCAGTAACTTAAAAAGCCTTATTTTTTTTAAAGACTTAAAAGTAGTTACTTGATACTTTAGGCCTAAGTCTAGCCTAAAAAAAGAGAGTATAATATACAGCAATTTTAATTTTACTTGTTAAAAATTTATCATAAAAATCTTAACTATCAAATTTACTTTTTTTAAAAAAAATAATTAAAATTTGAAAATTCACAAAATAATGTTGTATCAAGGCGTATGCTATTTTGGTATACCATGGTGTACTAAAATCAAAAGTTTTCTGCTTTATGGTGCATCAAGGTAGTTCACTATGTTATATTTTAATATGCCAAATTTTAGAATTTTTTGTGTAATGATATACTTTGGGTATATCAAATTACATAATAAATTATGCAATCTTCTATAATATGTAATTTTTTTTCCATTCTTATTTTTGCAATTAGTAGTTGAAAAACAAACACATCAGAAATAATCTTCAACACTTAATATTTCTTTTTTCTATAATTATTAATATTATATAAATACTTGTAAAAATAATTATTTTTATAGCACCTAGTAATTGGAATGATATTTAAAAAATAATCAATAAAGTTCATATTAAATACTACAAACTTTATAAAAAAATGACTAGAAAGTATTTTTTTTTCATAATACAATATACATGAAAATCAATATAAAAAATTTGCAAGTTTTAATTCTAGATCGCTAGATTTGATATTTAAATAAACACTTGTACATTTATATTCTTTTCAACTTTCATAGAATATTTCATTCAAATCAAGTCAAATAAAAATAAAAGATCAATTAGAGTATAATATAATCAAGTGAATGGATTTCTTTTCCAATCAATTTGTATTGCCTTGTTTTGCTAAACTTTATTTTCTAGATTTTGAATTATTTCTATTGTAACTTAAACTAGAGGGACTTGGTTAGTTGTATTTAACATAGCTAAATAAGAAAATAAACAATACTTTGTTAATGGAAGCTTCTAAAAGAGATAGTAAAAGAAGAAAATGAAGGAAAAGTAATTGATGTAAAAGTAGAGGCTTTTAGAAGAGAATGGATGAGAAAGTATGAAAATGAAATTAATTTAGTGTGTTTTTAATAATGAAAATTTTAAAAATTAATTTTAGTGTATTACTAAAATTTAGTTCTTTAATTAATTTATATATGTATATACCCTAAAAACAATTCCCCTTAGTTTAGCCAACATAATTCAATGAGCAATCAAATTGAGGTTAATTCAATGAATACTAACATAGGCCACGCAAATAAATTTACAGAAAGTCCATTTTATTATGTGCTAACTGCTTCTTAAAAACGCTAGTAACACTAGACTTGTCGAACATAGCAGGCTAGGTTGAACTCAAGCCAAGTCCTTGCAAGCCTTTAAGTTCATTTGCTTAAGTCCCCCATAAACTTCTGTCTAAAGCCAATTCCCAACAGCTTGCTACCAATACATGCCTCGCATTCATATGAAGTTGGGATAATAACAAGACAAATTGCCACCCAACTCATGGGTCTAGCAAAGCACCTCAACCAAAAGAAGCCAAACATTCTTGTGGTAGGGCTTACAAGTAATCCTGCGCTTACTTCTTAAATTGCCATATATTTTAATCTCTTTTCCAAGTAGCTTTAGCAACTGGTTTTCCATTTCTACCCAAGTGAAAACTTAGTCCACCGTTTCTTCTTACTTCAACCCATGGTCTTGTGATCAAGTATATTCTTAACATCATAAAAAAAAAATTGTTTCCTTGAGTCCTCAAATATCCTTCCTCATTTTAATGGAACTTCTCAAGGCACATGAGAAGTGTGGAGCATTTTTAAACATCAACTTGTAGGCAACAATCCTAACCCTTGCAATCACTTTAAAAGGGCCATCATGCTTGGGAATCAGACCCTTGTGAAAGGTTTGAAAGCACGTATCACATATAGTGAAAAATTGAAATTTTTAAATATGGTCCTGGATCAACTTATATCAACAATTCAGAATTAAGAAGAAGGCACATAATAATTTACCATTTATGCGGTTTTCTTTTGTTTTTCTAGTTTCCTTGTTGAGCTGTCTCAAACTACATCAATCCAAACCTTGGTCTATGTCCAATAGTATCCACACAAGAATAAGGAATACAAAGAACCTAATTTAGGTTATGGCAAATCCTACAAACGCCTAAGGGCTAGTAAGGAGAATTTGGCTATAGAGGGAGGAACACAAGAAATTGATTATGCAAAGGGTGCTTGAGTCTATAGGGATTAGGTCGGTGAGAGTTTAAATACCCTTTTTAATTAAATTCCTAATCTAATTAGGATTTTTTAGTATTCCATAACACTTATGAAAGTTGTCCGAATCAATATGCCTATAAATTTGACCAAGTCAAACAATTCAAGCCTAAAGCCTTAATTCTATGCACAATAAGCGCTTCTTGGGTTTCTGTGTTCAATCGGCCTAGAGGCATTTTGTAGTCCTCTTTCCAGCCCCAATAACATCTCATGTTTTTTAGAACTATGTCATTTTATACTGAATTATTCTTTCTCATGCGTCCGTGACCTATTAAGTTTTTGAAGCACACTAGTAGCATAATGTGAATCACAATCCTACTTAGATTAAGATTATGTGTTTTTTCTTTAATTCATTATTGATTTTTAATTAATAAATTCACATTTGTACAGATTAAAAGAGACATCTAGTCATGCATCATGACCACCTAAATATTAGAAAGTCAATAGTTTGGCTTTAACCTTTTCAAAGATAATTATTATGCAATAAATGCTCTTCATCATTCTATAGCTCATTTTGTTTTGAGTTTGGATTTTGTGTCAACTCGTAAAAGACTGACACATCAATCCCCAAGTATGTTAGTTTTTGTTCTCAAAACCTTTTATTCATAAGATGCAACATCTGATACATTCAACTCTGTCAAAGATTTTTGAATATAGACTTTTAAAGATGCCATTAGATATGCTCACTTCTAATCAAGAGCCATGAATCTACTATTGATTGCTCAACTAACTTCAAACACATCATGTTATACCCAATCACCAAGATACTAACATCCTTAAGAGACAATAAGTAATGGTGTCAAAGGGTAACTATTAGTATCCAAAATACCTTGAAGATCTCAAGTCCAAAAATACTTGCACTACTGCTATTGTAAATCAATGGATGTGCATATAGCAATATGTTTTATTGCATTTTCGTTCATAATAAGTCTGTGCGGGCATTATTTTCTGATATAACATGTTTGTAGAAACCTAATTCAAAGCACTTATATGGTATGTTTGTGTGGACCATGTTCCAATATAAATGCATTTGTACGGACAAATATACCAAATAGTTTTAGTAAGTTTATTTTCTCTAGATTTCAGTAATGCTTGTAACATGTTTCTTTCGTGTTGTTTTGGATCAAATTCATATGAGTAGAGGGATTTTTCTTTATTCTTTTATTTCCCCTTAATTTTATACATGTTGTATTTTTTATGAGATTTTATATATTTTATTATGTTGTAGTTTGTGTTGAAAAAAATAATTTACACAACAAAATTAATCTCATATTTAGAATTTTTCTAGATAATTAATATGGTGTTTTTTTATTAAAATGGTTTTAGTTTTTCTTGATAAAAAATCACTTAAAAATGAATTTTAAAAAAGCTAATATCCATATTTCGAGGTTAGGCAACTATTCTTAATTTCTTATGGAATTGAGATAAATATCAAATCACCATTAATTAATCAATGGCATGATTTCTGGATGTTGTCTTGATTATTTGTATATTCTTAAATAAATGTATATAATTTTATTTTTATGTAAGTTATATTTTGTTAATGGTTTGTAAAGGTGAACGAATGGTTTAAATTTAATGTTTAGATGTATGAAAAGAACCTAATAAATATCAGAACGTAAAAGGGCATAAATAGAATGTTAATTTGGGGTGAAAGATCAATAGGCTACGTAAAAGGGCATAAATAGATGTTAATTTGGGGTGAAAGATCAATAGGCTTTCTCAACGTAGAGTCGGGTGACATCTCTCAAAACCCTCTCGTCCTTTTCAAAGATTCTATAAAAGTATGAGCTGGTGCAATAGAAGGAATAAGAAGTGCTTTATCTTATGATTATGGCGTGCCTTAGAGACATTTTCGAAGGCATCTCATTGCCATATTTCTTCAACACATTAGCAATAACATAGGAACTTCTACCTTTCAATTGATCTTACTTTTTCTGAAATAGAATCAAAGAATCTGTTGGAGCTTTGGAATTTTGAATATCACTAACATACAATAATTCATTCAATGGTTTTTGCTATTTAGCCAACTCAAGTGGAGACATCTCTTAAGAGCATGAGTAGGAAGAATGGACGTAGGAACAAACTTTATCTTATGATCAATGTATGCTTATAAGGCAATTATAGGGGCATTTCATTATCATATTTCTTTTCCATATTAGCAACAATATCGAAAACTTATTTAGTATTATGTTTAATTTCAATCAAGGCAGCAAGAAAAGTCTCTTCACCCCTCTGTAACCCATTTTCTACTTGCATAAACAATAACAAATTATCCTATCCAGTGTTAAAATTTGCATGATTGACAAAACAAATTTAGAATGATCTATATAAACCACCCAAGTAAGAAATCACGACACCTTTTCCAAGTAGAAAAGTAAAATTGCTAAGAAAAAAATCAAATCAAAATCATTTAAACAATCATGAGCCCATTTTCTCATTATAATGAATATGTCTTCATTTATGCTTATTATATCCCTCATTGCCAAATTTAGGGTTGTTCATAAAAGTATCCAAACCAGCCTAATCCACCAACTCAACCCAGCTCAACCCAAAAAAGTAAATTTTAAATTTATTAAAATCATTAGGATCGGGTTTATCATATATCAGAAGTTTTGATGGTCGGGTTGATAAAATTAATTCAGATTCTCTACCAACCCGACTACCATTACACTCAAATACCCAAAAATCATCTCCTGGTTAGATTTCAAAGTGGAGCATAAGAATTTGTTGGAGGAAGTGTTGCGGAGATGGCGAAAAGCAGTGTCCATCGTCAAAAACCATCGCGGAAGATTCTGAATGGTTGCTGATCTCGTTAAACAATCTGAAGCTGAAAAGAAAAAACTAAGCATCCAGGTTTTTCTTATTCCATTATTTTTTCTTTGCCGGCGAACTGTAGCACCCTCAACCCGGTTCGATCGCCAGACCCGAGTCGTGAGCGCCACAGAATAACGATATCCGATTATAAAAAAAACTTTTTTTTATTAAATAAATAATAAACAAATTTCTCGACTTAAAGAGTTGTAAAAATATTGAAAAATCATTTGGCACGCATATCGAGGTAAATATTGGGGTCATCGTGTCGAAATTTTTGACAGCATAGCAGTTGTACCGGGACACTTTCCCAAATAGTACTTGCTAAGAAAACACTTCTATAAACATAACTCATCAATATCTCAACTATTGGGGTCCCTCTGACCCTCAAATCTCCTCCCTCAAAATATCTCACATATAACAGAGCCTCATACACATTAAATCATTATATAAAGCTCAATGGGGCCTCTGGCACCCTTAACAACACTCATCACATGCAAAAGCAATAGATATCATGCAAGTCATGCAATGCGATTTAAAACTTTACAATAAAGGTTTACAAAACCATACCTTACT
>CANXYI011128653.1:0-10109 GCA_948208565.1 Hura crepitans | reverse complement strand
AGTAGCAACGTGAGGGGAAATTTTTCTCCTTTTAGGAGTGGATTTTTCCACTTGTCACCATGTCTTGCCATGTGTCATGGCCCTTATGCCAGCTGGCTTGGTACAGGTAGGTCCTGTGACCAATCACACCACCCTGTAATGACTTGATTTTTTGATGGAACTTTAGAAATTCACCAAAATTCACATGAACCTCAAAAAATTACACCCTTTGTTTTAAAATTCATAATTTAATCCCCTCTACAGGCTCATAAATTTTCATGACCAAATTCCATCAATAAGATAGTTTTAAGACTGCTTTAATTTGCATGCCAACCTTAAAAATTTTGAGAATTTGCAAATGACTTCAAAATTCAAATTTTCTTTCAATAATGGAATTAGTGTAATTTTTGAGCTTTAGGCTCTGATACTTTCGAGTCTGTCTAGGCACATCCCAGGTCATTCCTAGCCCAACTAAAATTTTATTACATAGATCAGTAGCTTACTGCCTCAAATGAATTATTAGTTTTACTAAATTTTTAGATTTTGCCTTTTTCACCCTTTTAAAGCCCCTTAAAGTTTACCATCTAGTGTCACTACCTTGATTTATGTGCAAGTGACCCAGTACCCTAGGCACACTTCCCGAACCTAGTGGCACTATTCATGGAGCCTTAATGTATGGGTGTTATAATTCTTCCCCTTTTAAAAAAATTTCATCCTGAAAATTGCCTAAAGTGAAAAGATGTGGATACTATGCCCTTATCTATTCCTCGGGCTCCCCATATAGCTTTTCAGTATTATTGTGCCTCCATAGCACTTTAACCGATGGATTTATTTCTCAACTACGCACTTAGCAAGCCAAAATCTGGACTAGTTCCTTTTCATGGCTTAAATCAAACTGTATTTCAATGTCTATCAACAATAGCTTTCGGTTTGTCTCTAATCACTTTCACTTTTTCCTCTATATTTCAGATCACATCAATACCAAAAATTTTTAGCCATTACAAGGAATCATTTCCAGCTAAAAACAACCAAGAAATCCAAGAAAAGGCCATAGAAGCTCACCTTTTTCACTTGTTGAACTGCTTCTGACCCTTAAACATTTGACAATTTTTAATTAATTCTTGGAAGCTCATTTTCCAGTAATTCTTTTTCCCTCAAGTCTCTAACACATAAGGATGAATTTAGGTGAGAAGAGTTTCCTATAATACAATAAAAAAGATAATGAAAATGCCCATTTTCCCTCTAACTGGCGTCAGTTCTAGCAGCAAGGTGAGGGGAAATTTTTCTCTTTTTATGAGTGGATTTTTCCACTTTTCACTATGTCTTGCCATGTATCAAGGCCCTAAAGCTAGCTGGCTTGGTATGGGTGGGTCCCATGACCACCCGAACCACCCTGTAATGACTTGATTTTTTGACAGAACTTCAAAAATTCACCAAAATTCACACGAACCTCAAAAAATTACACTATTTATTTTAAAACTCATAATTTAATTCCCTCTACATGCCCATATATTTTTGTGGCCAAATTCCATCGATAAGATAGTTTTTAGACTGCCTCAATTTGAGTGTCAACCTTAAAAATTTTAAGAATTTGCAAATGACCTCAGAATTCAAAATTTCTTTCACCAATGGACTCAGTAGATTTTTTTAGCTTCAGCGTTCAATACTTTTGGGTCCGTCTAGGCATATCCCAGGTCATTCCCGGGCTGACTAAATTTTATTACGCAAATTATTAGTTTACTGCCCAAAATGAATTATTGGTTCTACTAAATTTTTAGATTTTGCCTTTCTCACTATTGTAAAGCCCTTCGAACTTTCCTAACTAGTGCCGCTACCTTGATTTACATGCAAGTGACTTGGCACCCTAGGCACACTTCCCAGACCTAGTGGCATTGTTCACGAAGCCTCAACACACGAATGTTACAATTATTGCATGAACTGGACCTAATTATATGTAAAATAAATAAATAGATATTCCATGGTTATGATATTAAAAGGTAATAAGGTGTGAGGGTATTAAAAAGACGACTTAACCATAATAAAATAAGTTGAGTACTATTATAGGAATGATAAAATGATTATAATATAACATTAAAAAGGTCTTATGTGCTTATCTGATATATTTAACATTATATATGTGACACCCCTTATCCGATCTGGTCATCGGCTGGTCACCAAACTTGACTAAGGAGTGCACACATAACATGTTATTTGATCTCAAGTCATGCAACATTATTTATAACATCTTATCATATTTGATTAAACATAAAAAAATGTGAGTTTTCAAAAACTGAGTTACATATTCAAATTTAAGTATTCTTGTGCAAAAATTCTAGCAGTATAACGAATGTACCGGGCACTATCCAAAAATTTTTATAGTAACCTATAATCTAGAAATACACTTCTAAAACATTTCTCAATCATATCCCAACTCTATGATCCTCTTGATCACTCCAAATCACATAATGTCATAAAACAGAAATCTCAACCTCAGGAAGAGATATCATATAAGTTTAAAACATGTGAAAGAACTTTAATAGTGTTATAGAAATAGATTTAAAATTTCAATACAGATAGTTTAGGCCCATAACTTAAACATTACAACATAAGAGTGCCTTTCTACTATCTATACATTTCATAATCAGCTATTTACAGCCAAACTATACTAAAAAGCAAAGCTTCTTCCTAATAGTCTTGGTGTCCTGAGGCTTCAGCTCTAATGTCTTTCTTACCTATGCATCGCAGGTAAAAACAATGTGTTAAGCAAATAGCTTAGTGGTGAAATTGAATTAACTCATGTAATATAGCCAATTCATTATCATACACTATCATTTTCTTATTGCCACAACATGTACAAGTCACGTTATGTAAAATGCTATATAAACATGCACAAGCTAAATATCATGTGAAAATAATACAAAATCACATACTATCATGAATAGTATATTTCACATGCAAATTTAATAATTATGTGACCAAAGAAAAAGCCTATTATTAACCTTCAATAAAATCATTATTTATTACCCATATGACAAAAACACATATCCTATCGATAACGAGGGTGGACAGCCAGTATGACCTCTATGAACTTAAAGGTCCATCTACCAACGTGGATCTAAAGATCAAACATATCCTAAGACTCGAAGGTCAAACACAAGCATTATGGCTATTACGACCATTTATGAACTCGAAGTTTGTTTACCAATATAGATCCGAAGATCAAGATTATACAAGCTTTTAGGTCAGAATAAAAGTGGACCTCGTGGACTAAAAACATAAATAGCACTGTAGTACCCTAACAGCTGCTTAATATACCCCTAGTTAATTAGTTAACCTATCCATCTAAGTTGTTAAGCATATGGGCTATTATCAAATTTATTTTTAGTTCCACTAACTTAAGTAGCTTAAAATGGCTTTTAAATATGGTAAGGTTAAGAAATGATCATATCGGGTAATTTAGCATTTTTAGGTATTAGTTATGACTACATATGCCATGTCCATGCAATGTCCCATTCTAATGTCCATCTTTTCATACATATATATCCATACATGCTCAAAATCTCTTTGCTAACATTACTATTATAATCTCATGATCAATAACAAGTAATAGACCATAAATGTTCATTTTATACTTAACTCAAAGCATTCTCAAACTTGGTTTGTTCATTATGACCATTCGGCCACTAAGCTCCAAGAAAACACCATAATTAATATCTTTACTTTATGCCTCATATAAAAATGCTCATAAGGCCACATTCATCTATAAGGAAACATACATCCTCACACATGCATAAACATACATTCATACATGCACACAACTTGATTTGATAACATCGTCATGTTTGAAATCATCATTTCTATTCAATGTTGTTCATTCATGTATAAACAAGCAATCCAACCCAACATAAATCATTCAAACATCCTCAGCAAGCCATTTGGCCATCCATCCCACCAAAAAAAAACCATTACACCTATGATTGCCATAATGTACTCATTTTTACATTAACATGGTATGTACCAAATGTATGGTTTATTTTCATATTTCCTACATCTATAATGCATAAAATCCTTTGTCCTAATCCATATGCTTCCTAAATCCTAATTTTTCAATAATTATGTATCTAATCTATCAGTAGCCATAACTAAAACCATTTGTGTGAAATATAGAATGATACAAATATAAATCATCACACATCATGGCTATTTAGCTTTAAGGCCTTAACACATAAAAAGAGTATGCTCTAATCATACAACACCATATATGACTTAATTTTTATGCTAAACAAATACTAATCCACATCCTAATATACACAATTAACCATATACACCATTTTGCCCCAATAGGGCATTCAACTATAGTAGTCTTAAACCCCATACAATTATTTTTCATCATGCCATACATATTCAAGGCATCAATGTAACACCCCCTACCCATTTCTACTTGAAATAGGCAAGGTATGCTACTTCCCACTGGGGTCACCCATCCTAGGATTTCCCCAAGGGCTTTTCATTTAACTTTTACGTATGTTTGACTAAGTTTGACCAAACAATTCCTTTAGTCCAATCTAATCATTTATTTTCTAATCACTACCTATCCTAGTCCATTAAAACTCTTATTAGGCACTACTAGACATTTCTAGAAAATCAAGCAGCATAATAGCTGCCCTGGTTACTACCCCTAAATTAACCTGTAAAGAGAACACTTTTAATTCAGCATCCATCCTTGTTCCTCCTTCTGAACCCTCTGGTCCTCCAGACTACAGCCAGCAGCACAATATCATAATCCATTCATCATTAGAGGGTTGTAGACCAATCAACACACACACATGCAGAACAAACATTAATTAATATACATAGCCATACATACATTCCATTCATAGTTTTTAGTGCATACATATTCCACAACCCACACTATTTATATACATAAGTGCATTCCTATTTACATAACTCAAAAAGGAGAACAAAAGTACCAAAGACTCTAATCAGCTACACTGGTGGTGACGTCTGATGCTGATCCGAACTCTATTTACAACCCGCGCTTCAAAACACCAACACACTGAATATAACACTCAATGGTGGAATAATTCAAATAATTTATGTCAAATCACACAGGCAAGCAACATGTTTTGTTTCGCACACAACAAGTGAGCTTTACTACCCTATGTTCATTCATTTAAGTCAACTTAATTATCTAATTATTCAGTTCATTTATTAGTCCTTATAGCTTAATGTATCATTTTATAAGCCCATACCTATTTAGTGGCCCAATTTTAGGGCCTAGGTAGCTGCACCTACCTCGCTTGATAGTAGGGACCTGTCCATAGACCACTCCCAATATCTGTGAATTATAGTAATCAATAGTACACATGGTGGATATTAGGGACCTATCCATAGACCACTCCTAATATCTACATGTACATCAATAACCATATAGGGTATATCATACCATTTCGATAGCTGTACCTACCACAAATAACACAAGGCAGTGGGCCCTAGAAGGGCCGACTACCTAGCAGCTGCTCTATCCCTTAGTTGACCAGTTAACCTATCCAATGGGTGTTTAATTAATGGGCCATTTGTAACACCATCTACCCATCTCTACATGAAATAGGCAGAGAGTGTCACTTCCCACTAAGGTCACCCATCCTAAGATTTCTCCAAAGGCCTTTCATTTAACTTCTACTGAACCTTGACTACCTCTGACCGTACACCCCCTTTCACCTATTCTGATCTCTTTTCTATTTATTACTATCTTATTTTGACTTTAATTTTTTTTTGTGTCAAACACTATGAGACATTTTTAGAAAAATGAGCAGCATAACGGCTGCCTTGGTCTCTAACCTAAATGAACCTGCAAGGAAAAATACTTCAAATCATTCCTCCTTCCTTATTGCTCCTTTGGACCCTCTGGTCCTCCAGAATACATCATTCACAAAGTCTCACATTTAGTTCATAGCACATAGTTTCATAGCTATTTCAACAGATATATAGATAACCAAACAACTATGTATATATACGCACAGCAACACACATGTTATGTTCTGTAACTTAGTACATATACTAGTTTTACTATCCATTAACCCCATGAGTGTAGTTATATACATAAACTGAAGGATAAAATAAAATACCAAAAGTGCCTAGCAATTACACTGATGGAGGTGTCTGATGTTGCTCTGCACTCTGTCTATTGCCTGCGTATTGAAAATCGACACACTGAATACAAGACTCAGTGATGGAATATAACAATAATACCATGTCATGTAATGTAGTATGAGATGAATGACACACCACACCTAATGCTTTCACTTACTTTTAGGTTCAATTATGTATTTAAATTATGTCACTACTATTTAATTATTCTGGTTATGACTCATTTTTCTGTTTTCTACTGTCATTTATAGGCCCCACAGATAGGCTATGCTTTAAGACACAGGATAGCGAGATCTAAAGTGTGCAGTGGCCCACCGAGGGACCTAGGTAGCTACACCTACCTTCTCTAGTATTGAGATGTGTCCGAAGACTACTCCTAATACCAGACTACCCAAGTATTATGGTAAGAATACGTAATGGCCATTATAGTGCTATTTGGCCTCACTCCAGATTTGCGCACCTCCCGTCTTACCGAGTTCTATATTGTATAATAATCATCACATCAACACGGCGATTGTAACCACCATGCACAACACATTGTAGCGGGTTCCCAAAGAAACTAGCCACCTAGCAGCTGCTTTATCCCCTAGTTCACCGATTAACCCATCTAATGGGTGTCCAACTGATGGGCCATAAGATATTTTAATCGTGTTTAACCTCTTTTTAATCTCTAATTATCTTTCTAGACTTAACTTAACCAATTAATTGCAACAGTGCCATTGTCGCCAAATTTACTATTCATTTGGTCATTTTTCAAAGTTAACACTATTCATTTAGTAAATTCTTACTTTTATGCCCTCCATTATTTTGTATTATTCAAGTCATTCTCCAAAGCTAACTATTTCATTATTCTCATGTTCAATCCCTATTATAAGTTATACCATTTTAACCACATCTTGGTTACAAATTCACACCACTTTGAAATCCATAATGTGCCTCAAATTTAGGTTATTTTCATAAAATTCCTATATCCCATTCATGACAATTTGGCAAGCTTAATGCACTAAACTTTCATACCCACACACCATGTACACATTATGACCCCATTCGGCCACTCACACCACACACACTTACACACATAATTCATGGATTATTTCTTCTACAAATTGTCCTAAAATAATGTCAATTACATAACTATGTCCACAATTCATACAAACTACATGCATATACACATGATATCAACTTTCCATACACTAAACACACATAAATGTACATATTTAGCCATGGCATTATACAATTGAAATATTCCACATACCTAGGGTGTATGAGCACCCTTTTCTTCACCACTTTGCACTTGTTTTAGTGGGTTTCTCTCTCCTCCTTTATCAACACCTAACATAACCAAAATCAACCTTTGAAAAATCCCCAAAAATCCACTATAGCTGAAATAAAAAATCTGAAATCATAAGTTTACTAAGAATCCTCTAAGCTACCTATAACAAAAATAAAAAAAAATGAGATTTAGGCATTTTTACCTAACTTGAGCACTATTCACTCAAGTGTAATTTCTCTCTCCTTTTTGCTCCTTTCTTCAATTTTTTACAAGATTTAGTATCAACAATGGGTGGAGGGTTTAATTATTTGATTTTTCCATGAATTTTGGTGGGTATTTAAGAGAGAGAAAGCAAGCAAAAATGGAGGAAAAGAGAGAGAGAGGGACGACATGAAGAAGAAATGGGTGGAAGAAATGGTTTGGTCTTGGGTTGAACTAGTTTTTAGGCAAAAAATCTAAAGGGATGTTGGGTTGGATCAATTTAATTGGCCCAAATGGCCATTTACCAATTTTTGGGCATTTTTATGTCACTTTTTGATGTAAAAATTCATAAGATATTCTAGAAGCTTCCAAAAATTCCCATTCTAGTCCTTAAAATTCTCAATTATTACCATTAAGGCCCTCGCAAAATTTGAGCCCAAAATTCCACCGAATGGAAAAATCACTATTCATCATAGATTGGATTTTAACTTCAAAAATTCATAAAATATTCCTTGGTACTCCAAAAATTCTTATTTTTATTTTAAAATTCCTAAATTAATAAGACTAAGGTCCATGAATTTCAAGTTAAAAGTCAATTGTTGACTTTTTAGCACTATTCACTGCCTGAATAATATATTCAGAAAAAATATTCGTCGACCGTAGAAAATTATAATTCTTCACAACCATACTTAATGGAATTTTTGAGGTTTAGGGTATAGTATTTTCGAGACCATCAAGGCACATTCCCGCGTCTCGAACTGTCCAGGTCCCAAAATATTTTTATCTCCGAAAATAATAGTTTAAGACCTAAAATGAATTATTGGTTCTGCTAAAATTTTTAATTCATTCGTTTTCCCTATTTTTAGGCTTGTCAAAGTTTTATAAGCAATATGGCAGTCATCGGACTCAAAATGATGACTCGCACCATGGGGAACATCACTCAGGTCCGCTCGATACTGTTCATAAGAATTTGATGATTGGGGCATTACACTATTAACCATTTTAGACCATATTTATTAGTATTTTACCCCTAAGCTATTTTTCTAGACCTATTTCACACAATTAAATACAAATTTGCCACTGTCGCCAATTTCACTATTCATTTAGTCAGTTTTTGCAACTAACACTATTCATTTGGTCATTTCCTTATTTCGTGCCTTTCATTACTCATATTGTTCGAGTCTCAATTCCAAGGTTTCTCAACACCAATATTCTTACACTAAGTCCCCATTATAACATATACTAATTTGTCAAGTTTCTAATCACTTATGCACATCCAATTAAAGTATATTTTTAAGTCACTCAATAAGCCATTTTTTTTAGGTCATTTTGCATACACTTTCTACCTCTAATCTACACCTTAATTTCACACCTAATGTGCCATTCACATAAACATACACAACACACATTCACACATACCATTCGGCCATTACTAGGGCACACACCTACACATGAATTTCATTCCAACTTAATCTATACATCTCATTATTTTAAGGCCAATAACCTAATTATAATGCAATTTTACCAAATTTACATACACATACCCATAATGCCACACTTCCACACAAAGGTTGCATGCATAAAAATTAACATACAATTTAGGCATAATACATTTGAGTTATTCCACATACCTAGGGTGTGTGTACACCCTTTTCTCCACCACTTTGAGCTTGATTTGGAGGGTTTCTCTCACTTGCCTTCTCAAACCCTAAACAGAAGTAATTCTAACTTAGAAAAATTTCTCAAAATTAACTATAACTCTAAATGGAATTCTAAAACCATAAGGATTCTTAGGATTCCCTAAACTACCTATACCAAAAATAAAAAATGGGATTTAGGGTCATTTACCTACTTTGGGTACTATTCACCCAAGTGTTAAAAACTTCCTAATTTGGACTCCTTTCTTCAAATTTATGGTGGATTTGACACCTAAAATGGGTGGAGGCTTTAAATTTAGGTATTTTTTATGAGATTTGGGTGGGAGAGGAGAGAGAAAAGCTTGCCAAAAATGGAGAAATAGTGGATAATGGTGTTAGCTTGGTGGGTTTCTTGAGGTTGATGGTGGTTTGGTTACATGTGTGGTGTACACACATGTGAAATCTATTATGGGTGATGGGTTGGACCCATTGGATTGTGCCAAATGGCCACCAAACCAATTTTTAGCATTTTATGTCACTTTTTGGTTTACAATTCATAAAATATTGTATAGGTCTCCAAAAATTTTAGTTTTAAAATTCCTCAATTAATAGGACTAGTGGCCATGTAAAATTTCAAGTCAAAAGTTAACCATTGACTTTTTAGCACTATTCACGGCCAGAATAAAATATTCAAAAAATATCTATTGACCTTAGAAAATTTTAATTCTTTCTCCATCATACTTAGTGAAATTTTTGAGGTTTAGGATATGATATTTTTGAGACCATCCAGGCACATCTCAGGGCTATCACGGTCGGACCTTATTTTATCTTTGTAAACAGTAGTTCTTACATTAAAATAAATTATTGGT